>SMLS01075416.1:0-35813 GCA_004785975.1 Popillia japonica
AAACATTTTCGCCCGTATCTATACGGAAGAAAATTCACCATCTGTACTGACCACCGTCCTTTAGTATGGTTATTTTCACTCAAAGATCCCCATTCAAGACTAGCTAGATATAGACTCAAACTGGAGGAATTTGACTATGAAATTGTTTATAAAAAAGGAACTCAGAACACCGATGCAGACGCTCTATCTCGAATCGAATTAAATCCACTAGAAACTGAATCTATGATAGTCAATATCGACGACGAAGAACTAGAAGAATTACTACATAGCGATGAATATATATATTCGTTTATCCGCTGAAGAAATAGAAAATATCATAAACGACTTAGAAGGAGAAAACGACCTATTAGATACAATAAATTCTAATATGGAAGATGGACCCCCTAACAGCATACCGATTCAAGAAGAAGTAATCAACAACAAACAACAACAAATTCATGTAAAAACCGTTCATATAAATCCACAACCTGTAAAATTTACTATAAAAGATGGAAAAACAATTTATCGTATTCAAATACCTAAAACAGATAATTCAAAATTAATTCAGGACTTTATGAAAGGTTATTTGCAACCAAATCGGAAATATTATATCATGTTCGATTTAGAAGAAACTTATAAACAATTCTGTAGAGAATATTGTAAGCTTTTCGGACAAAACGGACCAGAAATAATACGATGTACAAAAGAACTAGAAGTGGTAGAAGATGAAGAAAAACGAAATGAATTAATAAAAAATCATCACGAAGGAAAGACGAACCACAGAGGAATAACGGAAACTATTTCATATTTACAAAGAAGATATTATTGGAACAAGATGGACACACACGTAACAAATTACATCAATAAATGCGAAATTTGTAAGAAAGCAAAATATGATCGGAACCCGCCTAAATTGCCCCTAAATTTAACGGAATCTTATGAAAAGCCATTTGAAAAAATTCACATAGATACTTTTTCCGTACAAAATTCTGATTTCTTAACAATTGTAGATGCTTTTACGAAAATAGGTCAAGCCTATCACATAGAAGGTAAAACGGCAATTGAAATATTTAATAAATTGTTAGATTTCTTTTCGCATTATGGCATACCAAAATCTATTACCATGGACAATGGTACCGAATTTGTAAATCGTACAATTCAAAGTTTATTGCGTGATCATAAAATTCAAATTCATACAATAACGCCGCATAACCCGCAATCTAATGGTATTGTTGATCGTTTTCACGGAACCCTATTAGAACATTTAAGAATCCTAGTACAAGAAGTAAATGAACCAATACCGAATCTCATGAAATACGCAATAATTGGATATAACAACAGTATACATTCTGTTACTAAACATACACCATTTGAATTATTATTTGGCCACACAGCGAATTTAGATCCTTTACACTTTGATTTACAATATCAGTCAGAATATTACGAACATTATAGTAATTTACATAAAGAGAGAATGAAACGTCTTTATGATGTAATTAAAAACAATACTCGGATTAGAAAAGAACAAATAATTACCAAACGAAACACTAACATTCCAGAATCACCCTTCAAAGTAGGCCAGCGTGTTTACCTAAATCAATCTAAAAGAACAAAACTCGCAAATAAATACACCGGACCATATGAAATAATTGAAATACGTCCGAATCATACATGTATTGTGAAAGACATAAAAACTAACACCGAAACTATTATACATATAAACAGGTTAAAACAACCACCTGCTTCAGATCCTGTGTCCTCATAGGACTCGTCGTGTTAGAAGAACAAGACGGAATAACCATTACAAAAATATCCAATAATCCGGGAATTTTACCATATAAATTAGGCACTGCAAAAATTAAAGATAACACATGGACGCTTGTAAAAACAATAAAAATTGAACCACTGTTAGAGGAATACTACAATTTATGAAATATCGCAAATAAATTTAAATTCATCATATTACGAAGAAAAATCCGAGAAATGGTATATTACGGAAATGCATAATTACCGCTATATTATTGATCATTTACAAGGAGAAATCGAATATTTGATTGAACAAATTCTACCCAATCAATCCAACAATAGCAAATATAATGGTACTAGAATCCCTCATCGATATCAAAGCATATCAACAACATTCAACAGTTACCCTCTTTCTAAAAGTGCCATTAGTAAGCAAAAACACATGATTTGTATCATCTATATTCATTACTATTATCAATCATTAACGCCATGAAATTTATAATACCAACTGCACACTACGTATTGTATAATGAACAATATTACGGTAATTTAAATAATAATTGTTAAGAAATTCTACCAGCAAAATTCTTGTGTAGTAACATAGAATTATTATCTATATTTCCGGAAAGTCCATGTGAAATTCAATTAATTATGTTAACTAATCAGTATCAAAATTGCAAACAAATTTCAATGAATCTGAAAGATGTTAAAACTCAGAAAATTGAAAATAATAATTGGATTGTTGTATCACCACATCAAAATAGGTTAACGTCTTATTGTAATGATAATCAATGCATTAAACTTATTGAAGGAACAAATATTATCCATATCCCTTTAGGATGTAGTATTAGTATTAATGGAAAAATAATTAAAAATGCTCAACTTGTTAGGAGCAGCCAAAATAAACCGCTTCAGTTTGAATATAATATAGAAATAAGTAAAAATAGCCGCCGCAATATTATAATTAATTAAAATAATTAAATAAAAAAAGTTTGGAAAGAATCAATTTAGGAAACACAAATAGAATCTTAGAAGATTTTAATACATTGGAAGAAGAATTAGAATCTGTAACACCACTAATAACTAGTAACCCTAGCATTTGGACAATTATATTGTATGTAATATTAATAATTATGCTATTGTATATTATAATTAGAATTGTAAAGGGTAGGAAACTAAATTCATTGTACTGCTTTACCAAAAAAGTTAAATCTGGAAACGATCCCCAAAATTTAAATACTCAAGAATTTAAATTTTGAACTTAACGGGGAAGGTGTTACGCTACTGCTGCTATATGTATGTTAGATATAAGACATTATCTTACTTCTTAGAATTACAAAAACAGCAACTTTGCATTTTATATCATTTCGTTCTGTAATACAGTTATACAGTTAGTCTTACATTAACCATTGATGTATACTCCGGCTCGCGGAAAATAAACGATTTTTTTTAAAAAGACTTTATTTTAAACCGAGTTCGTAAATCATGCCAGACCTACACTTAAGAAACAGGCTAATACTCAGAAAAAAGAAGCATTAGGCAGCAGTACAAGTATGTAACGGAAAAAAACTTAGTCGTCTTTTTGATGTGGTGAAAGATCATTTAGGAAACAAGTATACAGATGAAATTGATCTTTTTTAAAATCCTCACCGAATATAGTTTTATTATCGCCTTGATAATGATAGCATTACTGTTGATACGCGTTGGCAATTTATCAAAGTGTTTGGTGTTTTTGTGGAAGAAAGTCAGTTAATGTTTTATTTCAGCACCAAATGATCCACTAAATCTGTATTTCACGGCTAACTAAACATAAATATGATTTTAAAATAATGGTTTTAACAAAATTTCTTTGTCGTTTTTTAATATTGACGTGATAAACTGTAAAACTGTACTCGTGACCTAGGGTTTTATTGAAATTTGTAACAATGTACCTACCGGATATTTTGTTTAAAAATGTGAAAGTCGTACATTTCATACATTTATTTAATCCTGTACATGTATGTAGGTAATTTACCAAATAATTCTTTACAAATAAACTACGTACATATGTACATATTTTAAGCAAAGAACTTATATTGCAAATTATATTACGTGTGTAACTTAAGTTTTTAGGAAATATATTTATTTTGTAAAGAATCAGTTCAGAATCAGTGTTAGTTACTTGATTTAACTACTAGTGTACGTATACTTTGCAGACTCATTTGAGGTATGTCCGCGAAACAAAGTAACTTATGTGTATGACCTCATACATCTGTTGTACCAGTATATTGTTGAAAGAGAAGCGCGAGAATGTACTATTGGTTTTAGCTTATGAAATTAATGTAATATGTAACTACTAAATTTTATATATAGCGACGGTAGGCGATTAAAGTAATATTTTAATTGCATTGAATTTAAAATGTGTGTGCTACCTATTCAAATAGAAATAATAAATAATTGAAAATAAACTTACTAGTGTTACTCATTCGGCATATTTGTACACAACAGCACGGCTTGCACATAAGTATGTATGTATGTATGTATTTAAAGTTGATCATCTGAACCCGGGGATTTATGTACGATAAAGCTTGAATATAGCATTCTTTTATCTAACGTAAAATCCAGTATGAATCATTTAAATTACATATTTAAACTGTAGCAGTAAGATAGCATAAGCAACCACATTTACAGAATATTTAAATTGTAATTCGTGATTTATGAATACAATGTGGATGTAGGGTGTTCCAGCAGAAACTTTTAATAAATCATTTTCTAGAAACACTTGTTTTTGCTTTGTGGTGGATGTTGATATTTAGTGTGTGTAAATATGTTCAATAAGTTTGTTGCAGCTCATCTCGTTGTTTATAATGCTAGAACGCTTGTTCCTAGCAGTGGATGATACATACAGTCCGCAAAATGAATTTAAAGCCAAACCACTGTAGAAAAAAATCCTCAAAAAAGATAACTAAACATTTTATTTGTATTTTTCTCAACTCTTATTATTACTTGCATATGCGCTATACAGTACTTTCAAACAATAACGAATAAATTCATTATTTTTGAAATCATTTTATTTAAAATCGTGAAATTAACTGAACGAGAACGAATTGAAATTCTTTGCATGATCGGATTTGGAGACAGGATGCGCAGCCAAGAAGAAGTAGTTGAATTGTTCAATGAAACTCATCCTGGTCGGCGTCGGATTAGCCAAAGCATGGTAAGCAATATTGAGTCTAAATTCCGAAACTTTGGACATGTCCGAGATTTACCTAAATTTGGTCGATCATCAAAATCAGAAGAAGATCAACTTAACGTTTTGTTGGCAACTCAAAAAACTCATCACTCAACACTTAACCAAGTGGTTTCTGATTTCAATATGGCAGCGTTAACAAAATTGTGAAGAAAGCAGAGTATCATCCTTATAAGGTATGTCTTGTTCATGAGGTATCTAAAGAAGACTTTGATCGGAGAATTCAAATCTGCAAGCAAATGCAAGAGCTATGCACTAATGATAATAATTTCGGAAGAAACGTATTTTTTTCTGACGAGGCTACGTTTGCTTTGAACGGCCATGTCAATAAGCAAAACTCTCATTACAGGGCTACCGTGAGAAGTGGGCCGAGTGAGTGGCCAGTTGCTTGTATACCTCCTGAAGTTATTGACCAGGTTCAACAAGAATTTATTAATTGTTTTGGTTACTGTCAGGTAGCCAACGGTGAACAATTTCAACATGTCAGAGGATTTTTTCGAAAAATTCTCAATTTCAAAAATAATGAATTTATTCGTTACTATTCGAAAGCACTGTACATATGTATTACATATATACATGGAAGCGAGTATGTAACCATCTAGACATTCATGAATTAGTAGTTACGTAAACTTATCACTGTCAATGCAAGTACATATATTACCTTGGCACAACGAAATCAATTTAAAGGCGCACTATATTTTCGTTAGCAGAATTTGAAAATTTTGAATAACAAGTATAAGCGGAGTCTAAACATTTATAACATTTGCATTTACATATATGCAGGTCGTTTAGCAGAAATATAAATATAAAAGCTGATAAAAGCTAAGAAAAAGCGTCATATGCAATAGGCAATTTGCAGAAAAATAAGACGTTCTGCTTACAGTAATTGATAACTTTGCAAGTTTGGCTGCTTTGTATGGTACCAAGAAGCCAAAAGGTGGCCCAGAAAAATTATCACTTCGTCAAAGAAGTCAAATCTGTGAAGAAGGTCGAAGAAACAAATTATCTGTTCGATAAATTGATGCTTTCTGTTACTACTCGAAGAGTTCAATAATTTTTACACCAAAGCCGTACCATACTTTACAAAAATTGATAAATTCTTTACCATCAGGCCTTTTTGAACTAATAAAATGATAGTCACAATTTCTTAGAAAAGAGTTCTTATTACTTTTAACATCAATGGAAGTATCCAATATGTATAAATTTATGACAGTAAGTATATGCATTGATTGAAAGATAAGTCCACATGATGTGTACTTAGGGCCATATTCATAGTGCACCCTTATCTTGACTGCTAAGGGTAACTCTCATAACGGTTACTTCAAAATAAAGTCGTTTCATTTACGTTCACGTTTCATAGAGAATTATGTAATCTCACTTATCCGCTGGTAGTTTTTTTAATTTGTTTTGATGGCATACCTGAAATAAATCGCGTTAAATTGTGTGATCGTGAATCATCGTGAATTGATAATTCACTGGGTGAAAATTTGTTGTGGTTGAAAACAAAACTAAAAAAAAGGTACATTGTGTTAAAATTCGAAAAATAATATTACAAAATGAGCAATGAAACAAAGGTTCACTATAGCGAACAGGAAAAATTAATAGTACTGCACCTGGTAAGTGAGGCCAAAGAGATAATGGAGAACAAGAAGATCGATGCAATTGCCTTAAAAAAGAAAAATCAAAAGTGGGATGAAACTTCCAATATTTATTGCAGGCAAGGTTTTACCCCTCGAACAGCAAAACAATTAAAGAAGTGTTGGGAAACATAAAACAAAGGTATAATGGTATAATTACTTTAAGTATGATTGTTGTATTATACATATCTTTTATAGAAGGAAAAAGACAACAACTGTCATAAAGCAGCACAGATTATTAACAGGTTGTGGACCACCATTAAGGATCCAATATTAGATTTTTTTTTGTAAAATATATTTATAATATTCAATAAATCAATGTATTTGCATACAAAATAGAAGTTGTGGAGTTTAATTTCACATGGTAGCAGAGCGTAGTTGATGCAATACATCGAAATTGAGTATTCGACGTGTTATTAAAAAGAACCTCGTAGTGACGAATAAAGAGGTTATTGCATTTAGACGAATAGAAGTAAGAGACGAATAGAAGTAACACGATAGAACCGATATATTTGTACAAAGAAGCAAGTAGAAGTGAAAAGTGTGATAAGTAAAAAGAAAGAAGAAAAGTCAAGATGAATGATGAAAGGCGGCAGGTCGAAAAGTAAACAGGAGAAGAGAATTGGCCTACATGGCGTATCCTTCTGAAAGTAATTCCAGAATGTGACGGGATATACGACGTAGTTGATGGTAATTCAATGAAACCAGAACAAGGTGTTGAAGATTATATGGCAAAATTAGATTGTTGGACAAAGGCAAATTCAAAGGCAAAGAAACGCCTTGTGTGGTCGCTTGATACACAACCGTTACTTCGTGTAGCGACGTGTGAAACCGCGAAAGATGTATGGCTACACCAAATATATGGCTGAAAATGTCGATCCGCTACGTAACGAATTTCACAATATTGAATGGGAATGGTCAGGTGGGGTACAAGGTCATTTAGCAAAAATTGATGAAATTCAAACAAAAATGGCAATGTAAAAGAAGCCTATAGATGAGGGTGATATGTGCGCACGATTATTATAGACGCTACCAAAACAATTTGATCATATCTATGTGACCTGGCACGATTTGGCACAAGACGATAAGACATGGCTTAAACTTACAAAAAGGTGTCTTAATTTTGAACTGAGAATAGCAGGTAGAGATGAAGGAAATACTGCAACTGCAATGATGTCAAAGTGTTGTATCCTACAGACGGGAGATGGCGCCAGCTGCCTCAGCCGCCATTACGTATCAGAAAATATAAACGTCAAAAAGCAAAACGCAGTTTTTTTTACAAATACGAATCCTGTACCACTCGTGCACCTAATAAATTGGCGACGAGGATTTAAATTACCTACTTAAAATGTTACAAACAGTATTTACTATCGAGACGTTCGATAAACACAAAACGAAGTGGTCTAGATGGATAGAACGACTGGAGGGGGCATTTACAATTTTTAAAATTACGCAACCTCAAGAAAAGAAGCACCTACTGCTGCATTATATAGGACAAGAAGCTCATGACATACTAAGCAATAAAGTAGCACCTAAAAAGGCTCAAGAGAAATCATATGAAGAAGTGGTGGAAATTTGGAATTGTAACAGAACAATGTGGATTATTACATTATTTAATAAAACTTGATGACGGGAGAATCTGGAAAAGACATATTGACCAATTGAGGAAAGTGGGACCATTAGTTGGACGAACAGATACTTCTAGTAACGGCGAACCATCTTTTGTATGTGAAGAGAACGAGACTGTATCCGATACACATAATGAGGCGATAGCAGTTGACATAGTACCTCCGTCAGTTAGATGATAACAATTTAAACCAAAAGAAAGACATTGTAGAACCCAAACCTAACTCTATCATTTCTTCAGAGCAGAAGGTTAATGTTGGAGCTCGACATTCAACTAGAATTAGGAAAATTCTTCAGAGATTAAATTTATAATTAATCTTAAGTTTATATTATGATTTATATCAGAATTAAACTGTTATTATTCATTTAGTTAAAACTTAGTGTGGGAGAGTTGTTGTATCCTACAGACGGGAGATGGCACCAGCTGCCTCAGCCGCCATTACGTATCAGAAAATATAAGTGTCAAAAAGCAAAACGCAGTTTTTTTACAAATATGGTAGATCCTGTACCACCTAATACAAACACAAATATATCGATGAAGCAGCCGTCGAAGGCAAAATTTGGAGGTAGGACTAAACGCAAACTACAAATATTCGCAATGTAAAGTGTTATTCTTGTGGTAACTCCGGGCATATTGCTAAAGACTATAGGACTGGTTTAGTATGTTTTAAGTGTAAGAAAAAAGGACATAAATCAAGTGATTGCCGTTACCAAACAAAAGGAAACAATTCTGCGATGCTGTCGGCTGTAAGAAGAAATCCTGAAAATGCCGTATTAGACAGGTCAGTTCCTTTGATAAATATGAAAGAATGTGATGAATGGTACATAGATAGTGGGGCTACACATCATGTAGCAAGTCGGAGAGACTGGTGTGCATCCTATAAACCATTTGAGGTACCAAAAGGGATGGACAGTGCAAAAAATGGCGTGCAGATCAAAACTTTTGGAAGTGGCCGTATTGACGTTCAAGATTTTGATGATGAACAGTGGATTGAACGATACTTCGATCATGTATGGTACTGTCCCGATGGCGCTTGTAACCTTTTTCTGTTAGAAAATCTGGAGAAAAGGGAATCGACCAAATAATTAATAATGATGGCAGAACATGGCAATTTTATCGCAACAATGAGCGAATTGGTCTTGCTGTATCAGAAAGTGGCAGTCAACTTTATCGTTTACCAATGAAAGTTATTTGCCAAGAGAAGTCATGTGTGATTAAGAAAGATTCCAGTAATACACTTCAAATATGCCATGTAAGGCTTGGTCACCAAAACAAGCGGTACGTGCAGTCATTCCTGAAACATCGTGGCATTGATATAGAAGTAAACAATGACTTTTGTGAAGGGTGTGTCATGGGGAAGCACCATCGATTTTCATTTGGTGAACGAGTGAATAAATCAACCAGACCGGGGGAACTCATCTTTGCTGACGTCTGTGGCCCAATGGAAGACGATACTTTGCCAGGTTATCGTTATTTTCTTGTCTTTAAAGATGATTTTTCGAGTTTCACGGTAACATATCTCCTGCGACGTAAGAACGAAGTCAAGGAGAAGTTAACAATATTTGTAGAAATGACGAAGACGCAAGCTCAGTTGAATATTATGGAGCTACGTACCGATGGGGGAAAGAAATTCGATAACGACGATGTGAAGAGATACACAGAAACAATTGGACTAAAACATTCCTTGTGGGCAGCTTATACTTCGCAGCAGAATGGAGTTGTGGAACGAGAGCACCGTATCATTTGTGAGATGGTGTGCTCGTGGCTTCAATCGGCGATACACCTCCCTAAACCACTCTGGGGAGAAGCTGTACTAGCTGCAACTCCCACATTAAATCGAACAGGACCAACAAAAATAAAAGGGAAAAAAAGTTATTCTTGAAAAAGGAAAGTCAGTACACACATCTAAAAGTATTCGGAACAGAATGTTTTGCTTGGCTTCCAAAACAGATGCGGATGAAGTTTGATGCTAAATTTATAAAGGGTTACACAGTTGGGTATGATGAATGTGGTTATCGAGTATATTTTCCAGAAAAACACCGTGTCGTTGTATGTAGAGATGTAAAATTCAAGGATGAGATGTTACAACAGCTAATGATGATTGACACCTCAAGGCAGATAGATATTTTACCTTTAGATGATAATGAGTATGCAGAAGGGACCGATACAAATAAAGATGGTGTCGTTGAAGATATCCAACGACCAGGACAAGTTGACCAGATTGATGTTCAAGAAGATACTGAAGTTGTAGAAGAAGAAGAGAATGAGGGTGGGAGGTTTACGAGATAGACGAATGATTAGAAAACCGATGCGTTGCGGAAACGATTTATTTAAAGATGAACAACCAACGGTGATGTTGCTGAGTCAAACACCGAGGAATTATGACGAAGCAATGAATTCCGCAGATGCCAAGAATTGGAAAGATGCAATGGACGGTGAGATAAAATCACATAATGACAATGGGGTACCTGGAAATTAGTTGATCTACCGATTGGTAGAAAGGTTATTGGCAATAGGTGGGTGTTTGCAACAAAACTAAACACCAAAAACGAAATAACCCGCTAGAAAGCAAGATTAGTTGCGAAAGCATATAGTCAGCACCCAGGAATTGATTATGATGAAACATTTAATCCCGTGGCAAGATTTGAAACAATGAGAGCCCTATTATGTGTCGCTATTCAACGAAACTGGTGTATTAAACAATTTGACGTTAAAACAGCCTTCTTAAATGGACGATTAGAAGAGGAAGTTTATATGAAACCGCCACCAGGCTATGAAGATGGCACAAACCGAGTATGTAAGTTAATTCGAAGTATATATGGATTGAAACAGGTATCGAAATGTTGGTATGAATGTTTGGTTACATATCTAAGAGGTTGTGGTTTACGGGAGAGCACTGCAGCTCCTTGTATGTTTTTCAATGAAGATTTAATGCTTTTCTTTCATGTGGATGTTGGATTGATAATGGGTGAAACCTCATTGATTGACGACTCTAAAACTGCAGAAACGGTTTGAAATAGTAACTTGTGAAGTTGACTACTACCTCGGCTTAGAAATTCGGAGATATGATGACTGTATCACAGTCAATCAAACCGCTTATGCGAAGAGAATATTGATGAGATATGGGATGGCAGACTCAAATCCAATTTCATTGCCAATAGAAGCCGGATGGACACCTGGTGATTCACCAGCAGCTGATTCTGATGCTTAGCGTGAAATTATTGGTTGTTTAATGTATTTAACATTAGCGACCCGACCAGATCTTGCTTATGCTGTCAACGTTGCTTCAAGAGCACAAGAAGCTCCAAAAGAAGCTCACGTGAAATTGGTGAAGAGGATTCTACGTTACTGGAAGGTCACCATAAATGATGGAATCCAATTCAAGAGGACACTATATACAACAGTTGTCCAGTTTAATTTCACAGTAGCCATCAGATCCCCAGAAAGAACAACTCAAAACTTACAAGATTATCTTTTATTAGATATCCAAAATGCATATTTGCAAAAGCTTCTCTAAATATAAGACCTGGTCTATCGTCAACTTGCATTATAATTGCATTTATATCTTCATTTATATTGATAAAGACATTATCAATAAAGTCATTTTGACTATGTCTTACACCCACATTGTACAATGTTGCAACAGCACATATCACTGTTACTAACGTTTCCAACTTCGTGTACTAGACAAACATGGAAATCTTCTTTTTAGAATTCCAAACAAACGTTCCACACTTATGCGAGTAGTCTTATGTGCCCTATTGTATCTCTCCTGGGCCTGTGTATCAGCTGCAATAAAAGGTGTTAATAAATAACGCTTGCATGGATAACCATTATCCCCCAGTAGAACTCTATTTATGTCTATGTTTCCACGTTCAAAACGCCCCCTTAGTGCACTCCGTTTAAAGATTGTACTATAATGGGCTGAGCCTACCAAAATCATTATTATTTTTAAAGTCGTCCACTTCTACCAGAATTAAACTTACATCTGTATATCACTTCTATTCTACCACTATACGTATATCATAAAGTACAGTAAACAAATTTTTCTACTCCCTTACTAGTAAATTACCTATTACCTACTATCTGGTTGCTAAGTAAACAGATCATTACAAGCTACTGACATGTAATGGACTAGCACGTAATAAAAAAAATTACGCTTCAGTTCTATATAAGAACAATCAAATAACAATGGAAACGATTTAGTACCCGCCCATAATTTTGACAGATTAAAATTAATCAAAACTCGCTGTCCGCTATCTGAATATACATTTATTTTAAAATAAATAACTGAAATGAGTTCATCGGATAGCGAAAATGAATTGAGTAATACACCGCCCAATATTATTCAGTTAGCTGCGAACACTACTAAAAACCTATTACCAGAAAAATAAAGAGAAAGGTATGAAAAGGTATGCCAGCAATGGACTGGCGTACAACAAACAATGTTAATTGGTAAATTCGTTCGTAGAAATTTGCTCGTAGAAAAAGTATAGTACACAACTAGAGTTGTAAGCTCATTACATGCTCGTAGAATTACTGCAATTTTTCTACTCGCATGTAATAAGCTACTTACAACTCTCGTTATGTAATATACTATTAACCTATAAAAATTTGAAATGACAGTCGCAGCGAAGTTAACTGGTATGCTGGTATGTATTTGTAAATACATATGTATTACTAATCACATGAAATTTGTCATTTTTCTATGCTTACTAGAATAAGTATGGTAATATGGGTGCTTATTCCTGGAGAATGTATTATAAAACGCGATAAGGCCTCTTATTGTCAAATAAGTGCGGTCTCAAACTTGAGGGTAAAATTATTATTATTTTTTTGCTATATTTATTTATTTATTTAAACATTAAACATTACTACAATTAAATTTACGTTTCATCATTAACAATCCAACAAGAAATTGACCAGAGAAAAAAAAATAAATAAAAATAAACGGGCTGCGGCTCCACAGACCTGCAGGCGTTCACAATGGTCGCCCGGCGTCTGATATTTTGAAGGAGCCTCCCACAGTCACCTTCAGATACTGCCCGGATTGGTGATACAAACTAGCATACATCAGACATATATAGGATAAATATATAGGATAAAGGATAAAGCGCTGACGTTCCCATTAATTAAAGAAAGAGTTAAAAAAAAATCAATACCAAAAAAAAACAGTCGATAAAGGGGTAGGTACATATTTGTGTAAGCGTTTCAATTGAGCAGTGGCCACTAGAGCATGTCACCTTCGTGGCTGACAAAAAGCTTCCTCCGAATATGCACTCTGAAAGATGCCAAAGATAAATTTCTGAAATAATCCGAAATAGAGTTATATGTTTTAGCAACCTGATATGAAAAACTTCTCTCATACATAGCAGTTCTATGAATGGGTGTAGTTAATAAACCTCTGCTCCTAATGTTCACATTATGCACATCTGTTCGGAAGGATATTTTTTGAAATAAGTACTGGGGACATTTTGTTGTCATGATTTTATGAATTAGTATTAACTCTGTATTAATATCGCGACTATATTGAAATAGTAAATACAAAGACTGATATATTTACATATTTGTAATGTTATAATTATTTTTTGACACTATTATTATCATTAACATTAAATTATTAATCTTCATATACAAAAAATATAAACTATAAATAAACTTATCAATCGGAAATGCATATTGGGTATAATGAATCACAATAGAGGATAAATTGCGACAAATGTAAATTTTTTTGGTATATGTTGGTACCTCACGAAACCGTTTGTGCATTAAAAATTATTCGTCTCAGTTGGATGTTTAATGATTTCGAAATGTAAGTGTGATCACAATTCTATTACCGCCATTTGATAAAGTCATCTACACAGTTGCGGTTAGTAAAAAACAGGATAGTTAGTGGGAATATAATCTTTCCTTATGGAATTACGTCTATTTTTATCAAAAATAATTAATGTCGTCCTCGTAAGAGCAAATGAAATATTATCTAGAATTTGACAAAAAAAAATATTATAACAATTGTACTCATATTTATTGACCGCAACTATACATTGGCAACGTAAATAGCAATATGCATGTTCGTTTGTTCTTTTATCGCTAAGCAAAATACATACTTTTCAAAAACTATGTTTTTTTTTATTTTTCTTTTTTTATTAAAAATATTGACACTAAAATAAGGTACACATTGATATTAATATCACAAAATTGCTAGTCTTTAAATTTCAAACACTTTTTCTGTCAAATTCCAACCAAACTAAAACCGTTTCCATCATATCACGAGACAAAGTCCATTATAAAGGAGACGATTATAAACGGGATTAAAACACACATGTTTAAAAATGATTGAAATTGGAATCTATGACTTTGTCTATTATATCGGAATTTCCATTAAATCCGAATCCTTTATAATTCGGATTATATTTTGTTCTCTATTTTTCAAAACTTAATACCTTCTCAGTCAAATTTATGTTGTCTTTCTTTGGAGTGTGTAGACAAAGCTGCTTTTCGGTTATGTGATGCTGTGTATTGACGATTACAGAATCGTTTTTTTTTAATATTGTTTGGTTTGACTAATTCCCGATTGATTTCCGATTTGTTACAGTTGTTGCAGTACAATTTATAGACGGCATTACTATGATTATCTCTTTGAGTGAGTTCTAGAACTTCCGATAAGTATAAGTGTCAAACTACCTGTCATACTAATGAAGTGTGTTTGCCTTTTTTATAGTACACTTTGGCAAATCACCATGCACAAACTTACATCAGAACCGATTACAAATCATGGAAATTTATTTCCAAAATTTGCGCTCTGTTCGCCACACTTATACAGCACTTCGGCAAGTTTACGCTGCGCATAATCGTCCATCTGAGTAGCTAATATGCAATACTATGAATCGATTTATGACCACATTTACTCTTTTGGATAATATTCATCCAAATCGAGCCCGTACCGTCCGTACAGAAGAAGCCATCGCCGCTGTAGACGTGAGTCTGACAGAGAACTCCAATTTATCGATCCGACGCCTTTCTCAGCAACTCGGTCTCTGCCCGTCCACTAAGTACTTGGAAAATTTGCCGAGCCAAACGGAGAAATGGAGCAGTGAATTGGCCACCTTGTTCGTGTCATTTGATACCTTTGGACTAATTTTTGTGAAGGTATGTCAAGTTTCTGGGTTAGGCTGATAAATCAGAAGCGATTGATCGTTGAGCCAACACTCGACGTACTAAGACAGGGTGGGTATGCTCGAAAAAATGGTGCAAAATTGGACGGACAGGATGGCGTTCATAAGGCGTAGTCGCGAAGGCCATATGCCTGAAATTATTTTTAAACATTAAATGCCATGAAATTTGTGAACTAATAAAGCCAAAATTTTGGCCATTCCATTCAATTTGTTGTTTATTAAAAACATGAGTTCTATATGTCTCTAGAAAATCACTCTATATATTATTATTGTTAGGTGTAAGTGTAATATTTGTACGAGCATCTAATATTTTAAATTTGCATCTAACATTCTCACTTACCTTGTGTTGCTGGTACTCATTTTCCACTTCTAGGTCAATTATAACACTTTTAACTTAATAATTAAATTAGCACATCCTGATTTTAGGAAAGAGAATTTAAGCAAAGTTAGATCAATTTTAGAAAAAAAAAGTTATCCCAAAGAATTTTACGAAAAATTAATACAAAAAACAAATACATAAAATACACAGGCACTAAACAAAATAGTAAAATATGTATATCACACAATTCCATACATCAACGACTTAAGTGACAAAATTAAATACGAATTTAGCAAATCAGACAAAAACATTACATTTGCACCAAACAATAACAGACAGTTATTTACAAATTTAAAAACTAAGATTAAAAAAGATAATCAAAGTAATGTCGTAATCAATTAGCCCCTGAACAGAATTGTTAGAGTTTGACAAAAATACAGTGATATAAGGATTTTTATGATTATAAAGTTACATTTAAAAAATACAGATCGTTGCATCGCAAGTGCCGTCAAACGCTCGCTCCGATTGACGTGTTACTTCGTTGAGCAGGTCTTAGCGTTGTAGTATGTATGTGTACGTGCATAGTTGCGCCGGTGTTATGAATTATACGTAATGTAGGTAGACTCATATGATAAATTTTCTTTAACGTGCACAATGTGCCCGCTGTTTTTATCCTCTTAAAAACTAAATATGTAGTTATAACAAGAATAGCAAACTTGTGTACAGAATATGTATTGTAAGAAGATGTTTATGACGAATGAAAAATGTAAAATATTAAAGCTATGTGGAGAATAGTAGTACTATGTATTATTACAACAGTTCACAGTAAAATAATGAAATTTAAATTCTGTAATTAGTAGCTAAATAAAAAATGAATATTCTCATATTTGCAGGAATAAACGTTAAAAAAATATGCATATGTTACAACAAAAGGAATCTATTATTAGTCATAAATTATTATTTTATAAGTTAACATAAAAGCGACCACTTTTCTAATGCATTAAATGCTCGAAACGTCTTCCGGTCGCCTCAAAGCAATATGCTAAACGATCGTAGAAGCCTCGTTGCGCAATCTGTAAGATTGCTGGAGGAATGTCATCAAAAGTGTTAATAATTTTTTGTTGCAATTCTGCCAAATTGTTTTGTCTATCGTTTTCAAATGTATAGTCCTTAGTTATCATGTATCCCTATAGGAAAAAGTCATTAGGGGAGAGATCTGGTGATCTAGCCAGCGAATAGTTCCCCAGGTACTTAGAACACGGTTTGGAAATACATTATGAAGATATTCCCGTACAACTCTACTATTATTAGCGGGACACCCATCCTGTTGAAACCATATGTTATCCAAGTTGAGCGCCAATTCGTGGAGGCGTGGGATAATTCGATTCTGGACCAAGTTAAGATACTTCTCGCCTGTTAAATTGCTTCTATAAAAAATGGTCCAATTTTATGCTCTCCAAGTAATCCCGCCCAAACGTTTAATTTTTGGGGATACTGAGTTCTAGCATTGTATGTTAGGTGCGGGTTTTCTCTTGCCCAGTGTCGAGGTACAGCGGGATTATGTCTTCCGTGCAACGGGAAAGTACTTTCGTCCGTAAATAATATATTTGCAATAAAATTTGCGTTTTGATTGCAAATATGTATCATATTTTCGTATTCCATTCTCTGTTCTTCATCTTCATCTTCGGGAAATATTTCATTTGTTTTCTGTAATCTGTAGGCATGGTATTTATTTTTCTTTAAAACACGGCATACTGTGCTTTTAGAAATATCCAGCTGCTCACTAATACCCAATGAAGATATTTTCGGGTTCTGTTCGACACTGGCACAAATTAAAAGATTTCTTTCGTCTTGGCGAACAAATGACTGCCTATTACGTTTGTGCTTGTTCGGCATAATACAGCCCAATCTTTCAAAATTATTTATTATTCGCTGAATTGTTGTTAGAGCGGGTCGTGATTGATAATTCTCATAAAAGAGCTCTATTATTTGCCTTACGGGTATTTCGTGATGATACCACTTAATAATTTGTTTTCTTTGAACTAAATTATAAACATCCATTATTTTTATAACATATAAATACCAAACTAACAAACTAAATAAATACTTATATATGTATCTTACACTGAACTCTGCAGAAAACCTAATAGAAACGACGACAAAACACTAACTAAACGAATATGTTTAGCAAAAAAGCTTGAAGAATGAGACAATTAACAGATTAGGATATAATAAGAAAATGCATGTTTCAACAAGAATAATAAAAAAATGAAAAAAAAATGAAATCTTTTACTGTACACGTATTACGTACAGAAAATCCAACGTCTATCAGACAATGATTTTCTTCGACGGGTTACCTGTTGTGAATGGTTTCGTCAAACAGAAACTCCTCTTCCAAATCTTCGATCCGTGATCCTGTTTACCGATGAATACGGCTTCACAAAAATGGTGTGCCTGATTACTATAATATTTATCACTGGGCCGACAAAAACCCACAAGATATCCATCAGAGTTCATTCCAACATAGGACATCAATAAATGTATGGGTCGGAATATTGGGGGATCATTTATTTGGGCCACATGTACTTTCCGACAAATTAAATGCGGTTGATCATTTAAATTGTCTGTAAAATACGTTACCCGATTACTTGGATGACATACTACTACATGTACGATGACAAATGTAGTTCATGCACGATGGGGCACTTCCACATGTTGCCCGACTTGTATGGGAACATTTAAACCAGGCATTTACACATTGGATAAGCCGAGAAGAAACGATTCTGTGGCCAGCACGAAGTCCCGATTTGAATCTGTTGAACTTTTTCCTGTGAGGTTATATGAAAAAGTTTGTTTATGATCGTCAACGGGAAATTTTAAACGTCGAGGCTCTTCGAGACTGTGTTCTCACAGCGGCCCAGCTTATGATGTTTTACCGTGGCACAGAAGAGTGCATCCGGAGCTCGTGGTAGTAATTGCGGACATTACTACTCTAAGTTTTTGTCCTGTTTCTCATCAAACAGTCCTCTTCAAGACTACCACGAATTATTTGAACAGAAAAAACTATTAACTGCGAACGCGATCTCAAATAGTAAATTATTAATTACCAGATGACTAGGTAATAATAGGTCGTTGTTATTTAATATTGAGTTTCTGTAAAAAAAAAACAAAAACAACTGTTTTCTACGAAAAAAAAGGTCGAAATGAATGAAATCTGTAGTAAATAAAACACCACATGTGCAATTCATAGAGCAGCAAAGCTCCTTCGCAAACAAATGCATTCATAGAGTACAATAAACATTTATTTACATATCATTCAACGTGATAAGAAATATCTGTTTATGTCTATTAGAAATTTTTGCAGCGTCCCTTTTTTTCTTGTACACATGTGTTAGGCCCGGGTTCAACAAAATTTATTTAACAAAATTTGGTAATTATTAAAGGAAAAATTATTTTAATATATGATCGTAATTTTTTTGGATTTATCCTTCTTGTGATATTATTTTTATACTGTTTATTTTTCCGACGCTATTCATTTGACACCCTGTATAACTATTTAACTTATTAAACAATAAGACAAAATTTAGTACAGTTACTGTAGTTGTGCACTTTTTACGACTAATTCTAAGTATAGGTTTAGAGGAGGCGTTTTGTTCAAATTGTATTCTAAAACAATTAGTTTGTATTTTTCAGAAATATATTCAACAATGAAGCGTACGGAAGGGTTACAGTCCGAAATTGGAAAAATTTATCAGTATGCCACTACTGCTCTTATCGGTGCTGAACTATCAGCGGATCCTAACGTTGATGATTACGTAATCTACTCGAACAATACCTCTGCCGGAAAATTTGGCGACGTTATCGCTAGAGTAAAACGTAAAGAGGAAACGGATTGATGTTTATACATATTTAATACAGATAAAGTCCAAAGCAACAAATAATGCTATCTTCGGTTAGACCAACCAAGCTAAGAAGAAATTAACAATTACATACAGAACAAATCCGAGATTAGTAATGCTAATGAAATTATTAACTACATAAAAGACTACTTTAGCAAAGACTACCTGTGCAAGCAGGGATTACAGAAGGAAGTGTTTGAAATTGAGCTACAACGAATTCGTGTATATGATTGTATTCCGCCTCTCACACCGTTGGTGCAACGCGTTAATGATGATCAGATTTCTGCTTGGAATGGGATTACATTGACGCAGGACATCACCAGCGTCAGTATTCAGACTGATCCTGAAATTGAATACTGTTTAAATAGTTGTTTAATACAGTTCTTGAACTTCTTATTGAATACTAAAATCAGGTGGAAAGAATTTCCAATACAAAACAATCGTCTAGATATAGACACAATCAACAAGTTTCTGGCATATTCCACAACCAAACTGCTGCGATACTGGATTTTGCCTCCCACTACTGTACAGTCGTTACTGGTTGAGATGTGGAAATGTGGGGCGTTACCTCTCCTGCTGGAGGCCCATTATAAGTTAACTGATTTTGAAAAATATATGCACTTGAAACGAGCATACACCATAGTTGATAAACACGGAAGGTCACCTATAGAATTATCCAACACTACATTGAAAATCTTCAAGTGCGTAAGTAGTATATCAGATCGTAATTTACGAGAAAGGATGCTAAAAAGTGTATTAGTATCACTTCAAGACCGCAAAGAGTGCATGCTTAACGACCTTCTCGGCGAAGATATGGAATTAATGGCGGTGTTCACCACCGTCGACTTACTTGGTATGATGTTGGTGAGACCTACTTGCTTGAGCGAGGCAGCCCCTAACGGTACTAATTATTTGGCTTTTATTATTGAAGACAATAGCTATACAAATATTTTGGAACCTCTAGAATTTCTTCCAATTGGTCAAAATGTAAAATTTTTTTGCAATCCTAAAGAAATTCAAGACTGAATTAAATTAGTCGAAAGCAAATATGAACACTATAAAATCTATCATCTACGCCGTACAGGCACATAACTAGAACTAATATAAGATGATAGAGAGAATTTAAGTCACTGCGTTATAGATCGTCATCAACGTCCCGTGTATAAGACTGTGGATAATCGGCTCGTTCCTACCATTGGTTTTCCAATTGTGGTGCAGGTAGTAAATTATGTGCGTAGATCTTTAATAAAAGCGACAATTTCTAAATCATTTCTTAATTCACACGAAAAGCAAATATGTTTATTAACCGGTGAATTAGATACTATTAGCGAGAAAATACAATTTACTGATGTACTTCTTAATGACAGTGAAATGATTAAAACAGGGACCTATTTTATAAGAACAAATTCAGAAAATTGTCAAGAGGATTTAAACAGGTTATCTGCCTTTGGATTTCCTCTACTAAACATCAATGTTAGAAATGGTGAAATGGAACTTACAAGCTACATGAATTGCAAAAAGTTGAGGAAACATAATATCACGTATAAGGGTAGCACATTTGCAGATGACGATTTCTTTGAGGAAGTTAAAAGTGATTCTGGACAAATTTTCAGTAGTAATATCCCTAGGACAGTGATAATCACGAAATAATTTTATTAGTTTCCGAGAGCACGTTGCTTGGTAACATCCTATTACCTAAAGAAACGTGCTTGAGGAAACTAATAAAATTATAAGGATTTATCTCTGTCCGTGGGATATTTGGTCAGAAAATTTTTGGCTTTTTAAATTAAGGTTAACATTTATTTATTAAAAGAACAATTATTGAAAGTACAATTTGAGAAACTAAATGAGCTTGCAGAAGTTGCTGAATTTGTTTCCAATTTATCTATATTTTCACTATTTAGTTCTCCAAATCGTGACATTTCGAAAATTAAATTTGAAACTGTCAAAAGTTTTACATAAGCAGTGATGACATTAAGTCAGGTGACAGCTGGGGTGTTATCGCTAGCGATAACATTCCGGGGTAGTTATCAGTATAATCAAATGTTGATTGGATATCCTGATACATGTGACATAAAAGGATTAATGTTGATTGGTCGAAAATTGAATCCAAAAAGTTTCGTTATAACAGGTGTGGCAGGAATGGGGAAATCTACTCTGTTGAAACATTTGTGCAATATTTCATGTTCCCACGATTATATTTTATTTTATGATTTTATAAATTTTCAAACCTTATTTGCCTCACATAAAGAAACACTTGAAAATCCTCTCACATTTTTAAGTAACGAGCTGCATAAGGGAACGTTAAGTAAATATTTTATCCTCTTGCAAGGTTTAAAAAAGCGGAATAGGTTACTTTTGCTACTAGAGTCTTTTGATGAGATTGTATTGGCTTGTGAGGAGCATGTACTGAAGTTCATTGAACTTCTCACAAAGCTTGGTATTAGAATAATTATAACCACACGATAAGAAAGTAGTGATATCCTAATCGATGAATTTAATGTTCGAAATGTCGATTGTCCTTTGGGTAATAATAATGCTAATTCCTTCTGGACATTAAATAATGTTCTACTATCGAACCTTCCGCCTGAACTTATATAATAAATCCACTATATTTAAATCTGCTGGTAATAATTTCTATGGACCGAGAGGAGCTTGCTGTAGTCACACGATTTACTCTTTTAAAGAAAGTTATATGAAAATCAGACTTGCTCTACGGAACAGCAGAATTTTAAACGAAAACGCAGTGGAACGAACTGTATCTGTGTTAGAGAATTTGGCATTAGTGGCAATGTTTGGCAGGATACAATTGAAAAGGAATTTATGTGGGTGTGCGATAACACAATTTTAGATTATACTAAATTTGGGATTGTTAGTCGTTTTATTGATTATATGTGCTCTATATTTTATCACTACACTTTGTAGAATTTTTTGTTGCGCAGTGGCTTCTTAAAGCGCAACATGTAAGGGTCTATAAAAACTTTGCAAAGTTTCTTTATAAGAAGTCGTTTCGAGAGAATAAATTGCATATACTAGATATTCTTTCCGAAGTTACTGTATTGCACTGTGCTGCTTTGCAAAGTGACATTTTCAAAGTGGAAAAAACGTTTGGCAACAAAGCCTGCATGTTGTAATATGACTGATAAACTTGGTGGAACAATTCTTCATGAGTTAGCGATATGCTGTCGACGCTTCAATGCTGAATATATATTTTGTTTCTGTATAGAGCAAGTTATTCAACTAATGCAACAAAATTGTTATGACACGGATAGAAGTGATACGATAATGGGATGGAATTGGACTGATTATCTACCAGATGATTTCCTTAAGCATGCTTTTGACGAGTTTCTCAACACTGTAAAACTATATGCAAGTGCAGGAGTTCAAAATATTAACCTATCTGCTTCTGATATACCTACCTCCAATTTCAAACTTTTCGATGGTATTTAAGAAGGCTCTTGGTAGCTTGTGTATTGAAACTATTGGCAATTTGCTACTGATGCAGAATTTTGAAAACACAAAGCATTATTGTTTTTGTCAGGCTTGTCTAGAGCCAGAAGTAAATTACATAGTACTAGACCCTACCAAGTTTCGCTCTAAGATAGAGCTTAATCCACTACATGTTGCTGCTATATACAACAGCAGGGAAATGATCTATTATTTAGTTGCATTAGGCGCGGACATAAACGCAGAAGACAAGTTCGGCTGCACAGCTTTATATTACAGTATTATTGGTAGTACTGTAATCACTACAGCAAACACAGAAAGCGGAAATAGATCAAAATACCACTACTCTGCTGTAACTTTTGCAATTTCTTCTCGTCGTAGAAAAATTAGCAAAAGAGACGTGGTTAAACTACTTCTCGAAAATGGAGCATCTAGTAATATAATCTGTAGAGACAGTTCAGCATTGTACCTCGCTGTGTTGCGCAACAATGCAGATACTGCAAAATTGTTGCTAGAACATGGATCAAATCCTAATTTGCCATCCACGGTTGGTGATACCCCTTTACATGCTGCTACAAGGAATGGATGTCTGTCTATTGTCGAATTATTATTGAAATATGACGGAGATCCGTATAGTAAATATTTTAGTAGTATGACGCCTCATGGTACAACTGTAGCAAACAATAAATAGAAATCGTAGTTAATAAAGTAAACACAAATGAATGACATAATTCTTTGTTCAAAAAACAAGAACCATTATGGATTGTATGTAGATGATTTCTCAGTTAGAAACCCTGTAACCGAATGTACTACTAGAGAGACACTTCTTTACATCAGTGCTTACACGGCAAATGTGAAACGTATACGTTCATTAATGGAGTCCCCATCAATTCTCATGATAATGGATTGAATGCACTTCATTTAGCAGCAGCGTCTTCAAATATTGATGTTGTGAGGTTATTACTAGAAAATAAAGCGGACGTCAGTATTTTTGACCAAAATGGCGGAACGCCGCTCCATATAGCTGTAGGATTTGGAGACATGGATATTGTCACAGAAACGTTTTAAAGGTAAATATTTTGATTGAGGAGATGTGCTGTTGGGAATTTGGATTAACGTTAAAAACTGGAATGGTATTACACCGCTTATAATTGCAATAAGACATGGGTTTGTGGATATTGCTAAGATGTTCATAAAAAGAGGAGCAAAAGTTAATGCTCAGGATAATCGAGGCCGATTTAGTGCTCTGCATTGTGCTGTATTTTACAAATACCCCAGTATTATTAGAATGTTATTGGAAGGTGGAGCAGAATTCAATGCCTTGGAAAAGCTTCACTATACACCACTACATATAGCCGTATTAATAGGTAATCTTTACATTGTCATGTTACTATTAACGGAAAATATTAATTTAGATATACAGGATCTTTCGGAAAATATTCCTCTTTACTTGGCAATAATTGAGGGTAGTATCGAAATTACCAGGTTGCTGCTACAAAAAGGAGCAAAAGTTCCAAAATTACCGGTACTCCACTTCATTGTGCTATAGAGCGCTCTCACGACATCGTCAGATTGTTACTAGTACGTAGACGTAGATGTGAATATTAGCGCTGTAGGTGGTACTACGCCCCTTCATAATGCTGCAATGTCGGCAAGTGTAGACATTGTTGAAACGTTGTTAGACCATGGATCGACTGTAAATGTTCAAGATATATGTGGCAATACTGCACTTAATATTGCAATGATTTTTCAATGTACAGATGTCATTAAACTATTTTTGCATAGAGCAGCTGATATGAATGTGCGAAACAAGTATGATGAAACGCCTTTGATGCGCGCCACGGATAACGGGAAATTGGACGTTGTTCAGTTATTACTAGAAAAGAATGCAAACGTGAATGTTAAAACCAATTTTCAGAGAACTGTTTTGCACGCTGCTGCAGGGAGAGGATTCGTCGACATAGCGAAGTTGCTCTTACAGAAAGGCGCGAATGTAAATGTTCGAGATAAAGATGGTATAACACCTCTCCATGTGGCTACGGATAAACAAAATACAAGTAAGATAGCGTTGCTGCTAAAATTTGGCGCCGACATCAATATTGCTAGTGCAAATGTACATAGTCCTTTAATTTTTGCGATACTCGCTGCCTGGAAAGATATTCACCAACAACTAATGGACATGACAAAAAATTTTACACAAGTTATTCCATAAATTTGAGTCCATTCGAAAACAAGATCAATATAGCTAAATTACTTTTGTATAAATACAAAATAACTGGCGGTAGGTACAATAGCTTCGATACGTCTATAATAGAGAAATTTAATGGGCTATTGGAACAAGAATTTATGATCGGTTTAGTGTTACATACGGGAGAAATTGCGAAAATTAAATTTGCTGAACATACTCCCAATGAAGGGTCTAACAGTGGTGATTAAACTGACATAGTTATATCGTTCGCATATTATCCTAGTACATAATATTTTAACGTTTCCAATTCGTTAATGTAGCATACAGTTATAATTGTTTGAGAATGAACTTAAAACATATTATGAGTATTATCACTTGTTTAGATGCAACTCCTAGACGATTTGTAACATTCCCCTAATGCTAATTTCTGCTAAATAAAATGCTGTGCCCTCCTAATAGTACATATATTTGGACCTACATACTGCAACATAAATATTACGCCAGTAGGAATATAATTATCTTTTGTTAGACCTTAAATTTTGACTGTTGGGTTATGTACATATGTTACGCCATTTTTCATTAGTTTGTAAAACATCTTTGATTTTATAGATTTTTTTATGTAAAAAAATGCATATCAAAACAATTTGAGACTTTATTTTTTTCTGTAATTTCAACAATAATTTTATAATCAAAGTTATAGAAGCTTTTAAGCATTAAAAGTGACACATTTTGTTTGAAGATTTCTCGAATCGGAGTGAAGTTGTCTTTGGTATTCTTTCAGACTTTGAAACGGTAGTCTATGCCATTTAATCATGGAGGGGATATACACTTCAACAGCGTTTGCAAATTATTCAACTTTTTTATCAAATTTCACGCTCTATCTTGAGTATGTTGCGTGCGCTTACGCCAATTTTCGGTCGACACAAACGTTAACAAAATGGCAGTGGAATTGTCCAACAGCAAAAATATTTTAAATGGCGTATTATTTTCTCTGCAATATGTTTCCACTTCATGGACAAAATGATGTTGAAACCAGTTTTCCAGTTACCCATGCTTTCCGGTTGGATTTCCATATCACACGGGGCGATTCTTTGGAGATATTTCTGAAGGCTCTTGGATTTTCACTGTGGTGTACTAACAGTGGTTTCATTTTGCAATCTCCAGTTATATTTCCACCGAGAAGAGTCAATCTATCCTTTGATATACGGGCACACTTCGTTCCTCTCGTGATATGTAAGAACGGTCTAGCATCTTCTTCCAAAACAGCTCTGTTTCGTAGAAGAAATAATAGTGGATTGCATTGGTACACAGTTTTTTACATGAACAGTATCGGCTGTGCACGTACAAGATGAATGAATCGTCATTCATGTCGTACGTACGTGATATACCTGCAATCTTATTGCATGTTTTTCAATAATATTAACTTTAGTTTCCGTTGTTATTGTACGCGTCTTCTTATAGCTATCGATACTCTTACCATTTTTACATTTTTTAGACCTAACTAACCTTTTCTATAATCTCTTTCTATATTAGGTACGTGAAATACAACTTTTACACAAACAACAGTCAACAATCACCGTCCAATTTCTAAATATAGTACATATACGCATGCGTTTGTTAACACCATTTGTAAACATGTAGGTGTATTGTGTTAATTAGGTACTTTATAGATGACACCACCCTATCTTGAACATTCGCGAAACCCTGAATTCGCGTAACACGAAACCGCGTAAGTAGAGAGTTGCCTGTATAGGATTATTATTACAATTTTGAATACTATAACTCTGTCTACCAAAGGTTTGTTGTTGAATATTTATCGTATGGTGACTGTTTGCATTTAAATTTAAATTTGAATTTCGCCTCTGTGGTAAGGTCTTTCTAGGTGATTCTAGTGGGGAACAAAAAGGAGTGTTACCATCGACTGCCGCACTCAATTCAAAAACTCGCGAAGGATCGTCTTTGTCAAACGGTCTTTCACTTGGCAAAATGGCGTTAGATCCGAATGTTACCATCGGGGAAGGTACGGGGTTAGTTATGATAGATGTCGTATAAGTTTGTGGTAGTTGAATTTATGGAAGAAGTAGTAACAACGGATCTTTTTTTCTGTAAAAGTGTTGTAGGTGTGGCACCTAATGTAAAAGGAGTTGAGGTAAATGATACTGGTGGCGCAGAATGAGGCGCAGAATGAGGCGGTAATCTCTCGTTCCTCAGGGGGAGTGGTTGGTACAGCGTTGACAAGGTCAACATCGTATTTATTCGATTTCAGATTATATGCCATTCTATATACGCGGAAAAAAATGTAATTCGATCCACTAACAATGAAAACGCTTATCTTCAACAATCGGATGTTAAAAAAGAAAAAAAACAAATAAATATCGAATATTAATTACATAAAATTACAATTAATAAATTAAAAAAATACTTTGAAGAAGCGAACAATACATAGATAGGTACGGTATCTAAATGCCCCTTCACCACTATGTCACGAAGCGTTACTTTTGGGGAAAATTGGTACTCACCGTCACTGTAATTCATAAAAGAAGAGAAGTAATCCAATGGTCTCTTAATGATAAATCCGACATAGTACCAGGAGCGCAAGCTGTACCGCTAGAGACCGGACATAACTAAAGTCCGTGATGGTACCAGTTTTACGTATCACTTACATTTACATATATGGCGCGGCGCTGAAGTATGTAAAAAGTTAGAAAGTGTCGAATATTATTGTCATACTGCTCGATAAAGTTATGAATTATGCCCAAGAAAACTGAATTGACGGTTGCGTAACGTAGTCCGTTCATGAACTAGGGAAGGTTATTTCCAAATTTCGAAAAACAAGAAAGTGTTCAAGATGTGCAGTGCAAACTACCTTAAAGCGATTTAGGGATACGGGCAAATAAAACCGACCGGAATCAAGACGCAAAGGACGAATAACCTCCAAGATTGATCGTTTCTTAGAAAGAATGGCTTGCATGTAGATTGAAATCGTATAAAGAGCTCAGTAGTAAGTTTTGAATACAAGGAAGCGTTTCCTTATCTACTAGTGTTGTGAGAAAACGTCTTAAAACCGCAAATTTGCTTGGCGAAATAGCGCAAATTATTCCTACTGTCAAACATCATGGTAGTATCAGTATGATATGGGCTTGCATATCGGTGGGTTGATGAACCCTTTGTGTGCGTTGTTTGCTTAACTGGCGTGCACAGTTTCGGTATCGTCACTCATAGAGCATCTATGGTACATCTACAGAGATGTTATACAGCAACAGATCTTTGAAGCATGGGCAACGATTGTATTATGTTGTCATCTTTTAGAGTACATCCAAAAAACGCATTATAAATGTTATTCGTGCTGGTTGCAGGACCATAAAATAATAATTTTTCCAATAAAATACTCTTTAGAATAGATTTAAATAATTGCCTTATTTCAAACAAATTCTTTTCAATTGTGGCGATAAAACTTAGTGGGTGCCTCATACATATGCACATGGTAGTAAACACGTCAAACTAAAGAATATTAAAGAAATGCCTTTGTGATCATCCATGTACAGTATTATATAGATAATATAACCGCGGCTGCTTTGTCCAAGCACTCTAAAGAAAGACGACACAATTTTAATTTGGAAAATATTAAAATTACAAGACGAAAGAAAATCATTATTAAAGTTGATTTAGGTATATATAAAATAATATATATCAAAAAAGAAAGCAACGCTGTCAACTTGATTCTATAAATTAAATTCTTAAGATTATAATTGAAACAAAAAATCAAAATAAAATTTTATTTAAAGGGTAAAATTGAGTTCTTGAAAATTTTTGTTATTGATTATAGGTATAATTAGTATAATTAGTAAAATTGCAATTGATATAACTGAAGTATGTTTTTTGTTTGGCTAGTCAGGTTTATACAAAATATTATAAATTGTACAGAAAAGATTTGGTTAATTTATCACACGGAAATTAAATTATCTGTCTTTTGGCAACAATGAATCAGTGTAAAGTAGAAATATGTAGAAGGGGATATAAAATTAGTTCCTACGAGCTTACCCAATATAATCCTATTTGTGTTTCGTAAAAGTTGGTTCATTGGTAGCGGTCTGTTAATGTAAGTAAAATTATAATTCTATCATGGGGTTAATACTGTGTTACAATTAGGCTGGAACCAGTGGCTAATTTCTTATATCGTAATCTACTGAAAAATAATTCGATCAAGGTTTATAGAAGTGCGCAAAACACATACATCCACGTTCTTATGGGTTCTTATTCTACGCGTAATTCTCCAGTAAGAGCGATATCAAAGTTAAGCGTAAAGTATTTGGAAAGATTTTCTATCCTTTCGGAGTGTAGGTACTTACAATTGGTTTTTGACTGATCATAACAGCCAGCTTCTGTTATATACGTTATCTGCTGTTTTAAAGAAAATATATTTGTGCCGGGATATAATAATAATAATGGAATTTATTAAGCACTCAGCTTTATATATTACAATATAGAAACTAGGTATGTCTATTTAAATTAATGGTTTATTACTACAAATATACCTAAACAAACGCCATTTAAAAATACTTATACCTACTATCTACCGCAACATCTTATGTAAATTATTATACTGACAAAGTATGACCACTCACTGCACCGTTTTAACAGTTTGTGTTCTTCTGTAGGTCTCTATAAAGAAATTATCAACATTTCTTGTATTGTAGTTATATATCGTCGGCTTAATAAGAAAATTGCCCAACTCCACTTTTAGTAAAATTAGGATTTTAGTGCCATCGGTATCCTAATATGAGTGGCTATCGATTCAGAAAACAACCTATATCAAAATAAATTGTGTGCGCTCATAAATGACGAAACAGAAATCTGCCTAACTTACGTCAGTAAAAAAGCGCCAGAAAACTGCCTAAATCCGCATTATAGTAAGATTATGTGAGTCATACTTGCATCTTACCATTCTCAATATTTCAAATACACCCTGTATATTACTATAAATAATATTATTTCAGAATATTTTCAGTTAAAACCTGTACCAATTGCGATAAATTATAAAATAAAAATAAGTTTTTATTATTAGTTAAACTTTTCATCAGTTAAGTTAACAATTTGCCTAACTGCCACAGAAATCTAAAAATTATGTAGAAATATGCCTAACTCCATTATTTTTTTCAAAAATTTTTTTTTTAATTTATTTATAGACTTCTAAAAACTGTGTCAAAATAAGTATCTGAACAAGATAACACACACATAGGTAAGAGAAATCCACAAAATTAAACGTTTTTTAGCTCTCCTGTAAAATTTCATGAAATGGAGTTAGGCAATTTTCTTATTAAGCCAACGATATGTATGTTCTGCACTGTTGATATATTATCGGATATGTAACCAGGTATTTTATTAGTTTTTATTTTATGCACAAACACCAATCTTGGAGTATATCTGTTGCATTTTAAAATAAATCTCATAACTCCATTTTATAAATAATACTTATACTGTGAGATTCAATCAGTCAATTTCTTGCCCGTAGATAGTGGCAAATAAGAGAAAAGGAACTACAACACGAACGCCAATGTCACAAAATATCAAGTAAATTAATTTAGTGTATCAAATTTGTATGTAGGTGCCTTCATTCATTAAAAAGGTAAGAAGTATAGATACATTTTTCAGGAAGACAATTTCTTTACTACGACAATCATTTTGAATCTCACATGATTAATATAGTACAGCAACACTCAAGATGAGGTGCAATTATTGATTTATAAAGGAGTAGTCTAGTATAAATGCCGAAGGTTTTTCCTACCCTATTTAGAAAATGTACCTTCTTGGACATCTTGTTCATTACAAATTGAACATTTTCTATAAATAATAAGTTATTATCCAACAGTACTCCCAGATATTTTATGCTATCAACACGTTTATAATAATAAGTTACAGAAAACGACGATCTGTCAGTGTATCAAAATATATAATCATATACCTTGTGAAATTAAAGCATTAAGCTATGATAGATACAAAGTCACCCTTAAGAAACATCTGACTAAGCAAGCATTATATAATATTAATGATTTTTTTCAAATGAAATTTCACTCATAGAACTATGATGAGACGATTATACGTATGTATTTACATAGGTGTGTGTTAGTCTATATATGTTTCAGTTTGTGATATATTTTATAGGTTAAGCATTTTATTACTTATATGTATTACTTATTTTGACGTGTTCTGCGCTGTGGCATTATTGAACTAAATAAAATATACTATACTAGTAACAACGTGTGCTTACGTGATTAATATGTGTCTGCCAGGACAAATCGTTGTCGATGTAGATCTCCCAGAAATTATCAGTATCAGAAAAACCCAAGTGCACCACACTAACTTTAACAGTCACCAACTTTTTCCAATTGAAAAGATCAATACTAACAGATTTTGTGCCGTTAACAATAATGCGGTTTTTACAACACCCGTTCGAGAAGTCTTGACTGGCCCTTCTAAGTTTATCTTCTAATCTAGTGCTGTTTTCAGCCTCCACTACGATGGTACTATCATCTGCATACAATATAACTTTACCCACAGTTATATTTGTTGGCATGTTATTTCTAAATAGAGAAAATATAAGTGGACCCAGTATAGAGCCTTGTGTCACACCCAGCCCCACATCATAGCAATTCGATCGTGTACCACCCATTTCAGCACATAGTTGTCGCCCATGCATATAGGATTCTAACCATTTCAAAAATTTACCTCTAAAGCCAACTAAATATAATTTTTTGAGGAAGTTTGTTACCTTTTCACAAATCATCTTTTCAATTACTTTACGGTAAGGTAATAGGTCTATAACTATCTATGTGACTTGAATTACCTTTCTTTGGTATTGGCAACACTTTACCCGTCTTCAGGTATTCTGGGAATATTCCATTGTCCACAGACTTCTTAATGATATAGGCCAATGGTTTAACTAAAGTTGGGCTCAATAGTTTAATAAAATTTGTTGATCTGCAGTCCAGACCGACTGCATTTGTGGTATTTAAGTTGCTTATTGCAACTGTGGTACTGTTAATAGGTGCAGTTGTACAACCCAGTATCCGCTGATCCGAGAAATGTGTATCTATTAATTTTTTGCCTGTTGTAAGAAAAATTCTGCAAATTTTTCAGCAAAAATATTATCATTGTTTATGACCCTACCATAAATCTGCAAAGAAATTCCCAAAATACTCATATTCTTACCCATTGTCTGATTAACGACGGTCCATATTTTTGTGTTCGACTGTAGTGTAGTAACAGTTATGTAGTGATGGTAATACTGTTTGTTAGCGGTTATTTCTGCGTTTCTTCTTCTCTGTATTGTGTGCACAGCGCAAATCTGTATCTCCCGTTTGTTTTACCAGCCAGAACATATTTTTTAAAGTTACACTACTCGCAACTGTTTCGCTTGTCACCCATGATTTACTATCATTAACATTTTTGGATTTGTTTATGTTCACTAATTAAAGGAGAATGCCGACCGATGTATTCGTGAAGTAGCCATATGACTCCTCAATGCTCTCAGTAGTATAAACAAGCTCAAAATTTTCATTTTCCACAGAACTGTATAGCACATATTCATCAACCACCGTACGTGTTCTTATGGTCTTAGTTTGTTTAGTATCTTTAAGATTCTCTATGCAAGTGAATTCTTGAGGTAGGTCATTGATGAATTCGACTTTCTGCTGAGCTACACATTAATCCCTATAAACGCACAGCTGTTGATTATTCGATCTCGCTTGCTACTTCAACATCCTTAGTCTATCAGTTTGCAGTGGTTAATGCATTGTGCTTCCTTGCCAGTATTTTTATTCGTTTACCGTATAACTACTTACATTAATTTACAGTTAATAGTTCCGTTAAATGTATTTGTTTAAGAATTTATGAGTATTTTCAGTTTATTACTTAATGTCGTGTGACTTTTGTTTAACCTTTGTAAAAATGCCTTATCATTATACAAACAACGAGTTAAGTGATATGGTTCTTACATATGGAGAATGTAGACAAAACCCAAGAGCTGCTCGTCGACGATACGCCAATGTATTTCCTAATCGCCAGTTGCCAGCATCAACCACATTCACAAACGTAGTGCAACGATTGCGAGATACCGGAAGCGTCAAACTTCAGCAAGAACGTGGCGGTGGTAATCAAAGGAATGTAGACGCAGAAGAGGAAATTTTGAATATGGTAGAAGATGATCCATCTGTGAGCACTAGGCAAATTGCGCGTACAGTAAATTTTGCGCGGTCTACCGTGTGACAAACTTTAAGAAAAAATTAACTTTACCCCTTTCATCTTCAGCGTGTGTATAATCTCTCGGAAGACGACTACCCTCATCGAGTGCGTTTTTGTCAGTGGTTAGTCGACCAAAACGCGGACAATCCGGACTTTTTAGGTAAAATTCTATTTACGGACGAAGCAAATTTTTCACGTCAAGGCGTATTAAATTTTCACAACAGACATGTGTGGGCAATAGAAAACCCTCATGCGATATATCGTACTGACCATCAGCGACGATTTTCCATAAATTTGTGGTGCGGTCTAATAAACAATTTTATCATTGGCCCTTTCTTATTACCGGCTCGTTTGAACGGAGAAAGTTATCTAAACTTTTTGGTAAATGAACTGCAACCACTTCTAGAAGATGTGCCATTAGACATTCGCCAACAAATGTATTTTATGCACGATGGGGCTCCGCCGCACTTTAGACGAGATGTGCGGCATTATCTAGGTAGCACTTTCGGTGATTTTTGGATTGGTCGTGGAGGACCGGTAGCTTGGCCACCTCATTCTCCGGACCTAAATCCATTAGATTTCTTTTTTTGGGGGCATTTGAAAGCTGGCGGCGTATTGCGCGAATTCGTGAACAGGACGTGTTACCACTAGTGCGTGATTCATTGTTGCGGCGGGCTCATTTATGCATACGTGTCGGCGGTAGCAACTTCGAACATTTACTTTAGCAGTCGAGCGGTCCTGAATACATCAGACTCCCAGGCAGTGTTTCTAGAAAATGTTATAGTTTTTTTTCATTCGTTTTCTTAGCTCGGTTGATGACGATTTTTATTTTTTGTAAGAGAAGTATCCGAGCATCCTGTATATTTTAAATATGTGGCTCTGCGTCTCCCAATGTATATCCAGAGTCGGTGCTCAGCTCCAGAACTCGTACCGTGTTCCTTCGATGTACATACCATTAAATGTCGCATCTTTCTTCGTAAGCTTGGTCGTATCCTTGCTTTTTATACCTGTTGACTTTTTTGGAGATTTGAGCACTGTTTTTGCATACTAACTGTGTTCGATTACTGTTTCATTACTGGAAGATGAGTTATTGAAGTTTACACTACATTTTTCTTGGATAATGTTGGTCACTTTCTCGTCTTTTCCACACTTTAGTACCTTGACTTCCTTTTCAAGCTCCTATATTCGTTTTACAAGATGTATGTCTTTTTTCACTAGTTCGCTATCTTTTGTACATCGTTAGGAACTCTACCTGCATTAGCCTCACTTGCCTTAACTTTAGCTTCCTTAGATGTTGCCCGTGTACCTGCCATATTAATTCACTCTGTTACAATAACTTTAGTTTTTAAATAAAAATTGAAAACATTGGTGTGATCTCACCGGCGAGCAACTCAAATACTACAATTCTTTTGAATTATTTGTCTGAATCTCCGCCTCTTGATTTTTCGCTTTCTTTTCTACATTTGTACTCTGTTTTGTATTATATGTATTTATTATTCTCTGTTTTTTAGCGGTTGGGAAAAAAGGGATAAATGAAGGCCATTTATTATTATTATTATTATTTCGTCTATTACTGTGACAAATAACAGTGGACTCAGCACGCGACCCTGTCTAATCCCTTTCGGTAATAAATTCTCTGTTGTTTTGTTATTAGTTCTTACAATATTTCTTATACAATGAAAGATACTTTTAATTGCTTTCAATAATTTTCCTTTTACATCCTCTTTAGCTATTTACTTTTCTTATTTTCCTGATAGTTTGTCCACTTTTATAGGTCAATTACAACGCTCCAATTGGACACTCGAATTGGAGTGTTGTAATTGACCTATAAAAATAGAAAAACTATCAGGAAAATAAGATAAGTAAAAAAAGGTCATATACTAGATACATATACTAGTTACACAGCCGGCTGTGTATCGGGTGTGTATCTGGTAGTATCGGGTTCGGACCCCGGTGCGTTCTTTCTGAATTTGGTTTTCTGTAGTTTCCCAAATTCCACGGCAAATGCGGAAAGATAACAGATAACATCTTAAGTCGGTCTACAGCCGTAGGCGTAATAATAACTCATGGCCAGCCGATGCCCCCTATAATTGGCGTAACCTGTTGGGGGATGTTAAGGAATGGATCATTATTATTATTATTATTATTATTTATTTTCAATATTTTCTCCCTTGGTGTACTATGGAATGCCTTCTCTAAATCAACAAAGCGTTTTATATTGAAAATTAAGTCAGTTACTCTTCGTTGTGCTCTACATCCACTTTGGCTAGCTGCAAAAATCGACTCCAATATACCTCTAACTCTCTTTCCTAATACTATTTCATAT
>SMLS01075417.1:0-13748 GCA_004785975.1 Popillia japonica
GTTTTTCTTTTACTTTAATTGTTGTGTTTATTCATTAAACCTACATGAATAACCTTTTCATCAAGAATATGACAGACACGTATGTACATAGGTACATATAAAACGTTCCATTTAAAACAAGTAAGTTTTACGTTATCACAAAACTATACTTATTCTCTTCACTGGAAAAAGCAAAAACATTCTACGAACACTGAATCGATATAAGCATAAGAAAAAAAAAATTTAATAAATACAAGATTACTAAAACTGCCTTTTTTATCCTTTAATCAATTTTGCCATAAAATGAAAGTACTGTCACAGGTATTCGTCGAAGTAAACCATTCAATTCATTGAGGATCAAAAGGATATCGTAGGCAACGTAGATTAAACGTTGTAATCACTCGACTTCAGTCAAACTTATTTATAATTTTAGTGGAGCGTCACTAAGAAACACCAGTAGCTTATTTCATATACTAAACAGGTGTATCACACCTTTCTATTTCTTCACAAAAAGTTACAAAAATTTTAGTTTTATTCTCTGAGTAACTGCATTTTTATTACCTACGTGACTTAATTGAAGTGACAGTAGATATTTATCGATAATAAATGGCTACAGTCTATCTAATAAAGTAAAATATTTTATCTAAACGGTAGATAAAGAAGCAGACATTAATTTTTTAATATAAATTAATTTATGCCAGGAAAGAAATAATATATAAATATCCTGATTTAGTCTAGGCATTAAATAATAAAGAAAATTATCAAATATTACTTTAACATTTTAGAAAAAAATGTGACGAAAATATTAGACTACAGACTAATTTATGTGCCACTAGAATACGAAGTGAATTCAAATATAGTCGGTGAATGTGGGTGAGGTAATAATACGTAGTCAAAATGTATTAGAAGTTGAGTGAAGGAAATACATTTATTAAATACATGTATGTAGATAAGTTGCATGATATAAAATAACTGGCTATGGATTTTTATTGAGTTCGCAATACAATACTTGGCTTGTTATTTATTTTATCTCCACAAAATTTTCAATGTGGTTATTACATACGTATGTATAACAATAGCGAACAGCATCAATCTAAATATAGTACTTAAGCTACGTAATTATCACACTAGTGGTAGATGTGTAAAAGTGCTCAAAGCACACATTGTGCTTACATCACGATCAGAGCACAATAGCCAGTTTATTACAAATACTACTTGAGATTGAATATATAAACACCTTCTAACCAATTTTTAAATACACAATCTAAACCCAAAAACATCTAGAAGCTGTATCATCGCTTTGTTTTTTATTGATAGACAGTGTTTAAAAGAAGAAATATGCACATTGTGTTTAAAAGAAGAAATATGCACATTTACAGGTCAAAACAATGATTACACAAATTGAGGTCCAAACGTATTTGTAGACTCCTTTGATACTAAGAAGAAATAGCTGACAAAATTGTGTAACTATGTGTTGTAGAGTGCAAGAATTTGCTACACAAATACGACCTATTTTTGGTAAATGAGAAAAAATAGGGGGCTCGGTCCCCCGTGATTAACTGTTCACGCAAATAGATGGGCTCATCCTTAGGATCATGTAATATGCTGCAAATTAGCTCTCAATCTTTTGATATTTCTTATCATTTCGGAGATATTAATAAACCAGAATAGACAATATATAATTTAATTAAATATTTATTCACTATATGACAATTGTCATTAATTCTTCCAATACATAATTAGGTAAGTTTAATTAGGTAAGTTTACTACAAATAACAATAAGTAACATTTAAAGAATAAATTTTAATGCTGTAATGTAAGTTTTAATGATATATAAATTAATTGCAATATAAATTAATGAAAACGATTTACTCCATAAATAATACAACAATATGACATCATTCAAAGGGAAGCATGGCCTGTACATCCAATTAATCTATTCCCATATAACAGACTATAATCAGTTTTATTTAAAGAGTGTTTGCAATCTGGACCGCCGTTATAGCTGATCATACCAAAATCTAAACAATCCGTCACACCATCGTCGTTACAATCCTAAAAATAAAATACCATACAATCATTTAAATTTACCCTCTAGCAAGCCATGAAATTATTTTTTGAAAATATTATGTTGGTATGTTCTGAAAAAAAAACACATCTCTCATTAATGTTTCCTTTAATTCACACTTAAAAAAGTTTAGGTGTTTGTCTGCCAGGTAATTACACCACATAATTTAAGGAATACCTTGAACATGATAAGATGAAGAGTTGCGTTATGTATAGGAAATGAAGAAGCTCACTTTGAACATTTATTGTAGCTGTTTTTATTAAGTTTATATTTTTTCAACTGAAATGTTTGCATTAGTTATTTGTCAAAACGACAAAACCTAATCTGTCATCAGTATAATATAACCTTCTTCTTATTCTTCTTTAAAAAGAGAACAACTGGGTGTTTGTTCTCTGGGGAACAGTGAGAACTTCTCTAAAACGCAGATACAGCATTTATATTATAAATGAATAGTTATAAACTAATTCCTGCTTTCTATGAAATCATGATAATTTCATTCCTCCTAAAAGGTTGAACAGATTTAATTAGTGAGGGCTTACTAATGATGAAAGTTAATAAATCAAAACATCGTACAAAGCTAACTGACGATAATTTGGGAATTTTTTTACGTCTTTTTATCAGTGGAATTCATCCAAACATCGATGGATTAGGTTCCCAAATTCAAGCTCAAGTGTCCCATTGATTTCGTTGTCGCTATTTAACTTCGTAGTTTGTAATAATTCCAAGTTTCACGATTTAATTATAGTGTTGTACCTATTTTTTTCATTTCATTTTCTTATTGTAATAAATTGCATTATAATAACCATTGACATAATAATATAATGGACGGAGTCTATTAACTTAAAAAAAAAAGTGGTGACAACACAAGAAAAAGGAAGTAAGATCATAGTTTGTACGTAATAATAAAGGATGCACGATAAAAAAACCACGTGACAAAAGGCAAAAGCGGCAGAATGGCAGAATGTTCGTTGTTCACGCGGTTTATACAAATGTCATATTTGACATTTAAATGGTATGTGAAGTATGATGATCATCTGTATGTCAATCAGAATCAGCTGACAAAAGGCAAAACATTGTCTATCCTTTTCGTTATGTTGTCCTCACTATCTCTCTGTCTAAGCTCTATCCATAATAACATTGTCCTATTATTTCATGTCTGATTTCTATCGCTAAAAATTATGAACACTGCCTTAAAACGCACTACTTTTCAACGCGGCCCGCTCACTTATTTCCACACTAAGTTTGGCCCACAATATGTCAAAGGTTGCTAATACTTGCTTTAAAATATATTTTCTGTTAACCTACTATATATCACACACACGCTGCAAAATACGTCTTAACTGACATTTTAGTACCAACTTAAGTTTTAGAAACGAAAAATACCATTGCTTTCTAGAGGGTAGAAATATTAAATACTACGATACTTACTTGACCATATCTTGCCATATAATTCGTAACCAATTTTTTGGCACATTTTAAATCGTTGGTGCAGCTTTCAAACTCTACGTAAACATCATAGAAACGTATTAAAAAAAACGATTTAAACAAACAAATAATATTCACCTACCTTGTTTACCTTCTAATGGCGTATCTTTCGTTGCATCTATGAAATACGATTTGCTTATTTTATAAGGTCCGCAGAAACCCGTATCGCAACCAGCTTCCAAGTCGCAACCTGATGCTGCTACGCAGAGGCATTGGTAGCATGCCGAATTCAAATTGCTCACGTAAATACCTGTGACAAAAGGAATTGAAAAAAATATGTATTAAGTGAATGTAATGTCTGTATTAGTTGGGATTATTTATGGTAATTTATGTCGCACGGAAATTGATATTAATTTTTTCTTGTAACTAATGAATATGTTAGTCACCTACGTGTTTTTATGAAATGTAAATACGCGTAGGAGTTTATGAATGAACGCATTTAAACTGGTACATTCGTAAAATTCCAGAAAATTATTGATTTACGTGTTTAATTCGGCTAGGTTAATTTTTTATGTCAAATCGAATTTTTTATAAAAAAAAAAAATGTTGGTAAGTAAGTAATATTAATTCTCACGCGATCTAAGGTAGAAAAACAACCAGATCAGTTCATGTTTAGTTTCAGCAAGAGATAAATGGGAAACAAATTGTGGAATAGTACAGTCTGTTTTACAATACATGGGCTACTCCGATATCTGCATTTATAAATGGCCTTTCTAGTTTCTTTTCTTTTTAGTTCGATAACACTGACTAAATTTAGGGGATTTATTTTGCTTCCATATAGTAACTTGAAGCCCATATCAGTTTAGCTGTTTCTTTGTAGAGTATAATTGTTAAAGTAAATATTATCAATTTGAAATTCTGACAGCGTATAGCTGGTATTGGGAATTTTCTTTTCTAATCGAGAATAATATGAAGTATTGCCAAGAACAGTTACATTGTTAACTTTGGTGTAAGCGTATTTTCAAACCAATTTTCACATAGCACTGATGACATGTCCTCATGGTAATCTGAGGAATCAGTTTTAATATTTTCTAGCAGCATCTTCAATCTCTTCTATTTGCAAACCCACACTGGAATCATATTAATCTAAGTAACGTCTCAGCTGCACCAATTTCTTGTCTTTTTCTTTTGTCTCTCTCTCTACTCATGGATAACTTACTGCTACTACTTAGCGTTTCTGTAAATAATTATAAATTTAGCACGGTTGAGGTGTCGTCCGGTTTGCTTCAGGGTAGTCACTTGGGTCCCCTACTGTTTATCATTTTTATAAACGATATTAGCGAAGTATTAAATCGTTCATAACCACGTGGACAGCATGTTGTGTGTCCAAAATCTTGACTTCAATGTAAGCAGAAGAGTGACGCCCTTGGCTTTTAGTTTGGCCTACTGCAATACTACAGCATGTATCAACTCCCTCATTCACAGAATTTGTAAACATTGTACAAACAATTTCTCCTCCATATATATTTTCAGTATTGCTTTCTTGTCAGCTGTGAAGTTACCTAAATGTATAGTTATGAATGTACCTTTGCTAGTACTTAAGTTATGTTATTGATTTTTGTGCATTGACTTTTGTAATTTTGTTTTCATAATTTTCGTACCCTGTGTACGCACTCGCCTGTTTCTCTCTTAGGATAAATTTGTTTTGATTATGTATTGCGTTACATTGTCATAAACATACACCGCAACCTACTGATTCTGGAGCCATCCATTACATCCTTTTGTAATAATTTACTTGTATTTAAATCCATTCTTTTGTAAAACCATCCATAAAACTCCAGGATGAAGTATGCATTTATTGACCACAACATTGAGACGAAAATTAACGTTAAAGAAAATTCAGTTGAACGAAGTATGTAGTTGTTTCTTAAGTTAGTTAGTTCTTAAGTTAGTTAAGTTTCTTGGCAACAACAAAATCTCTAGGCAATCGTCTGATACAAGCAACAAAAATAGGAAGAACTTGTGTGTTTTATGAACCCTCACTTGGTCTACTTTCTTCCCTCCTATTTGGACCACCGACTTTAGAATCTGTAAACTGTAAACGTTAATACCAGATACGAATGATTGTGAGAAAGGACCTCGAGTAAAAGTAATCTGAGGTAGCAATAATTCGTCAGTGGATTGACAGACCATACTAACTTTTTTAGGTGAAATGTCGCTATTTCCCTGACAGTCCAGGAACTCTGAAAGCGGTCAGTTCAGTAAGTGTTGAGTCTAAACTGGTTTGAGATGGGTTGCAGTGGGGTGCGTTCCCCAAAAAAAAAAATTAACATTGGCCTGGGTTCCCAGACATAAAAACGTAAAGGGAAACGATGTGGCAAACGATCTGGCCAGCCAAGTTTTGTCACCACCACCGAACCGCAAATTAAAAAATCTATCTATGGATACATAAGTCCAAGGTCACCAGAACAAGGCAGGCAAAAGGGTTCTTAAACGAACAGGCACCTGAATATCCTAGAGACCTACTGCATAAAGACAGGAAGACTGTCAAAATGAGAGTAGGTCTGTTGATCGATCACTGTAGATATATACAACATAGACCTGGCAGAGCATGTTAGCTGCAGATTCTGCAAGGAGAAGAAAGAAATCCCAGTATGTCAGAACACTTATACAGGTTCTGCCTATCGATTCTTCTACCTTGCATGCGATTGTACATTAGTGGAGTATGCAGAGTAATCTGGACTGACTTATTAGTCATAAAACAGATGAAAATGCTGAAAGTGGAAAATGTCAAAATAGGAGAACAAAAAATTGAAGCGCATTTCTTACGACTGATGAGGAAGTCTACTGGATTACACTGCACCTAAGCTTTCACTACATTTAAATGAACTGTTACAAATCTTGGATCATCAAAGAAAAAGAAAAATATAACTTAAAATCAATGTAAGGTTATGATGGCTCCTACTTACTAGTTTGAGTACAATAAATTATGCTTGATGATTCTTACTGTAGATACAGCCATTTTAATCTTTGTCGAAACTCCTTTGTCCCATTAAAATTAGCTGTCAACGAATTTCCAAAAGGAAATATATGGCAACTCATTCTTCATCACACAGCGTTTTAGACCAATTAGACTTGTTAGATATGTTCACGAAATGGTAATGAATGTTTGAATGAAAGTTTTCATTCAGATTCAGAATCGGGTTTTCTGATAACCACCACCTAAGTGCAAAGGTGAACTGAAGACTGTAAACACTTATATAACAGTGGAAGTAAACAACCCTTTTTAGGCGCTAGGCATGTCTTCCTATAGGTATGATCAAGGATGTGTTTCAGAACGCAAACAAATGCCTATGGAATGATAGTTACGACTCCATTTTTATTTGTTGCTATTATCTGTCATATTTTTATCAAGTCTTAAGAGAGTTTTGCTAATTTCTCGAATAAGATTTAATACAGACTGGGCTGACTGCATTATTTTAGAGATACCATTAAGGCGTTTAAGTATTGAAGAAATGAGCCAAGTTATGGGAATGCTTATGACAGGTGCATCGCTAAGAACTGCTGCTGGTCATTTCAATGTGAGCCACAATGTGATCAGAAGAGCTTAAATGCGTTTTAATGATACTGGATTTGTCGAACACAGAACCGACTGAGAGTGAAATCGCCGTACAACAGTCAGTGACGACCTGACAGTTCAGGATCGTAGGAATATATTTCATACTGCACGAATACTCCAATTTTAGTTATTGAATGCAATAGGTGCTCAAGTATCCATTCAAACAGTAAGAAGAAGGCTCCATGCGGTAAATTTAAGGTAGTAGATCTTCTAAAAGCTGTCCATTTTTCACCTGAATCCACAAGAAAAGAAGACTAGAGTGAACACATCAACATGCAAATTGGAATGTTGAAGGTGGTTGAATTACCGTTTGGGGAAGTATTTCTGCAACTCGTCGTACTGTATTGGTTATGCTTGGAAATGCTACACAAATCAATGCATATTTTGAATCCTGCAGATCTTAATCCCATAGGTAACGTATGGAATTACCTGAATAGGTTGATCAGGTTATGAGGATTGGATCCAAACAATCACCATCAGCTTCGAGCTGTTGTTTTGGAAGAATGACCACATATTCCTCAGCATTACATTGGAAATTTGATATCCAGCATGCCAAAACCTTGCCAGGAACTCATAACAGCTTGAGGAAGCCCAATGCATTATTGATCTTTAATTTTTGAAATTCGTTATCTAGTTTTATTCTTTTAATTATTGGTCCTAAAAGTGTTTCCCAGAACCATATATTATCCAATTAAGCAAGAAGGTGTTGCTATTGAGTATAATACGTTCTACGGGAATTTTTTGCGTAGTATGACAACTAACAGCAACCTTCGATTAAATTCAATGAAAATACCTCAAAATAACTCAAACATTTCATATTAAACGCAACATAAATAATCTAATAAAGTATTCAAGTAACAGTATCTAACATATTCTTCACCTTAGACATTTATTAATTTAAATTAGATTCTCAAACGCGGACTGCATACATAAAACATATCTAAAGAACAAAAGATACGAGTCAAACGGATCTGGCTATAAAAATAATATGAAAACTTACCGTAAATTTGATATAATTTCAAAGAAAAAATCACAAATAATTGTAATAACACCGAACTTCTCATTTTAAAATAACTTCTAACTGAGCACTTTGGAACTACCGGATAAGAACTTTCTATTAACAGATTTTAATTACAAAACACTGTACGGTATGGGTTAGTAATACGACCATACCCAATTTCACTCTAATTCAATGCTTTAATGACCGTTACAGTGTCCTTTGACAACTGGTAGCTGCTCAGACTTCCCACTTCTTGTATCCGCAAATATTATTCAAAGTGTACACGTTAAAGTGTGATACATTAAGGTGACAACAAGATTCAACGTCTAAGAATGTTGGAATAAGTATTAACTTGTTTTGTTTTAATAATAAATCATATTAAAAAAATTGACAAGAGCATAAAAAATATAATTTATTTACATCCTTACATAAATAAATTAATAAAATACTATGAGTCAGTCAGAATACAAAATTTTCAGTACAATTCGTGAACCGTTTCAAATAAATCATGCTGCTTGGATTCCTGTATAGAGACGATCCACAATTGTAACCTCCGTTGTAGTTTATCATGAGGAAGTCCTCGCATGTAGTTACTCCATCGCTGTTACAGTCCTGTAAACGCATCACAAAATAAGTCTTATTCCAACTAGTGGTACCTCTATGTAATTAAAAATAATAAACTTACTTTGGCAAATCTGGCAATGTAGTACTTCACAACTTTACTGGCACAATCATAGGTATTAACGCAGGTTTCATAAGCTGAAAATAAGTGAATATGAACGTTAAAATTAGCATTTGTACGACAGGAAGTCTTCAAATTAGAACACTTGGTAGACAAGCTTAAAATATTACAAGAATTACGAAATCAAAAGACATCCAACTCCAATTTTGACAGTTTGATATGCTTGTTCAAGATGACAAAACGTGAAAGACAACTCCAATTCCCTTTCATGCAGAAATATTATTAAACAATAAGCCCAAGAATGCATGGAAAGGCCATTCCGCAGCTGATGCCATTTTTCAGACAGCCAAGCAACACTAAAGGATTTAGGAAGGTTTATCTTCGAGCCCAAGCTAATTTGGGATTTTCTTGCCCTCTAAACTTAAAGTTATTAGGCTACGTTGGAACTTATCTTCAACAATGGGAGGCTGAGCAGAAAATCTCACACTGCATCAGTACTCCCAAACTAAAAGAATCACAAAAAATATTACCACCACTAAGGCAATAGCAGATATATTGCACGAATCAAGGTAAAACCTCAAAGAACTAACATAAAGAACAGAGTACCAAACTAATCTTAAAAGAAGATTTGAATATCAAGGAAATCAAACTAGTGTATGGCTGTCATAAAAGATAGTAATACATGTTAGAAATGAAAAAGAGAAATTATGGAAAATTTAAGGCAATAATCAAGAACGTAAGTCCAAAGATACAATCGGAGGGCAGCAGCCAGCAATATTCCAGCAGCAAGTTCCACCAAAACATAAACAAAGACTTTGCAGCCAACCAAAATTTGCTCCTTGGGAATCTGAATCCATTACAATTTAAGACCAGCTTCTTAAAACTATAGCGAGTATTATGAGGAGGTTGGGCAGAATTTGATTTTATCGGTAAGTACAGAATACATTCCTATACAAAAAAAAAATATTCGAAAAAATAGCTCAGAATGTTAAAAGGTGTATAATCAGAAAATAACCAAAATCTGGAAAAATCCGGCTATGGTGACATTTCCCCATTCCGTTTTAGAGTCATATTAGATAAGTTAAAACTCTCAACAAAAAAGGAAGACTGATGATATACGAATTTTAAGTAGCATTTGGCATATGGGTAAAAGAAGATAACATTCCGATATCAGACTATGGGAAAATTAAAAATCTAAGTTTAAAACGTCCCATTTGCCAGAGGATTTTCGTGCACCATTTTTGGAGGAAGATTCTAACGTGACTCCAGAAAACGGACATTTCAACGCAAGTCCAGTGGATGAGAAAGTGACAATTGAGACTAAACTTAATTATGTTAGTTTGTTGTAGGACTGAGCATCAATTCAACAAGAACTACGATCGTACCTTTCACTACGAAGAGAAAACTTGTAGCATGAGTGACATCCACCTAGATGCAATAGTAATAGAATGCTAAACAGAAGCCAAATGTCTTCGACAGTTAGAGGCTGAGCAGAAAATCTCACATTGCTTCAGCACTTCCAAACTAAGAAAATCAAAGAAAATATTACCAACCAGTAAGGCAATATCTCTGCTGCAGGAATCAAGGTAAAACCTCAAAGAACTTCCTTAAGTGACAGAGTGCCAAAATAATCTTAAAAGAAGATTTGAATAGCAAGGAAATCAAACTAGTGTATGGCTGTCATAAAAGATAGGAATACATGTTAGAAATGAAAAAGAGAAATTATGGAAAATTTGAGGCAATAATCAAGAACGTAAGTCCAAAGATATAATCACAGGAAAGAAGCGAGCAATATTTCAGCAGCAAGTTCCACCAAAAGACAAAAAAAGACTTTACAGCCAACCAAAATTTGCTCCTTGGGAATCTGAAACCACTAAAATTCAAGACCAGCTTCTTAAAACTATAGCGAGTATTATGAGGAGGTTGGGCAGATTTTGATTTTATTGGTGAGTACAGAATACATCCCTATACAAAAAAAAATTATTGGAAAAAATAGCTCAGAATGTTAAAAAATGTAGAATCAGTCTCACCAAATGGTATTTAAGAATACTCCTCAACAAACAAGGAAGACTAAAGATATTCGAATTTAAAATAGCATTTAGCATATGGGCAAAAGGAAATAATCTTCCGAAATCAGACTATGGAAAAATTAAAAATCAAAAGTTAAAAACGTCCAATTTGCGAGAGGATTCTCATGCAGCTTTTCTGGAGGAAGATTCTGACATGAGTTTAGAAAACGGACATTTTAACGCAAGTTCACTCGATGATAAAGTTACAGTTGAGACCGAATTTAATTGTTAGTTTGATGTAGGACTGAGCATCAACTTGGCAAAAACTACAATATTGTACCTTTCACTAGGAAGAGAAATATGTCAAGCATAAGAGATATCCACCTGGATGCAATAGTGATCGAATGCAAAACAAAAGTCAAATACCCAGGAATAACACTAGATACAAAATTTCTGTGGAACAAACATATATTGAATCAAAGGGAACTTTAATGATATATCGCAACCTAGCAGGCAAAACGTTGCACATCAGTCTAGTAAGACTTATGGTACCATACGGGGCGATAACCTAGATCCCAAAGGTCACACAAGTAACAATTAGGAATACTCTTGATAATCTGCAATGGTTGGCATGTGTGTGCATTACTGGCACCATGATAGCATGATCAATCACAGCTTTGGATGTTATTTTAGACCTCACACCCTTACACATAGTAATGGAGGGAATTTCCTATAAGGCATTGTACCAACTAGACAGGGCGGGGACTGGTGGGGACGAGATCCCATGCTAGAGAGCTGGGCCATCTCTGGGGGAGCTCTCCCCACTTCTCAGTCTGCCCAACAACGAAATGGTTAGGAGATACATCTTCGAAAAAAACTTTCTCACAAACTTAAGCAACAAAGGAGAATGGAAAGAGAAACTATCCAGCTACTTCCTAAAAGGCAAATACCATTAAATGGTATACAGATGGTTCCAAAACTGACAAGGGAACAGGTGCAGGGGTATGTGAGCCATGAACCAAATACTCATAGCCAATGAAAATTTACACTAGCGTCTTCCAGGCAGAGATTAATATTATTGGAAAAAGGTGCTCCACTGAATCATTGCAGGCATTATCAGGAGCAAATCATTGCAATTTTCTCTGACAGTCAAACAGCTATAAAAGTGTTGAGTGCCAACACCATTAGATCGAAATTAGCCTGAAAATGTTTAGGAAAACTAAACAATCTAGGCAGAGAAAACGGAGTTGATCTTGCTGGATACCAGGAATTTATTAGCAAACCCTGCTCAGAGAAACCCTCTGAGAGAATCTTTCTGGTTTGAGAAACTTCAAGGTACTCTTTGGAAATTTCAATAAGCAAACAGCAAGAACCATGCTAAAACTAAGCAAGAACCAAATTGGGGGCAAAATTCCAGCAATTTATAGCTCATGTAAGGGGCATAATATCACTCTAAACTTAAATTCTAAAACTTTAGATTGTTGTAATATTGGTATAAATACTACATATGCAACAATAATATTATGCAAAATATAATAATAACAAATCATGATCTAATCTAATTTACCAATAGTTGTAGTCAATTTGTTCCACTGAAGAAATTTCTCAAACAAAAACGCATTTTAAATAATCTAGAACCAATTGATGTTTAATTAATTGTTATCATAATTGACGTACAACACGACCACAAAGTACGAAAGGATATTCAATAAACAATTACTTGCGTCATCATTAGTATCCAATGGCGTTCCTTTGACCGCATCCAACCAATACTGCTTACTTATTTGAAAGGGTCCACAATAACCAGATGCACATCCTAAAGGCTCTGCAGGACATCCCGTACTAGCTGCGCATAAACACTTCATACACCGGATGTTCAGATTACTGACGTAAATATCTGAAATAGAAATTTCGTTAGGAGAGTATTAATTTTTCAGGATATATTTTTTTTGTTTTAGTTGCGGTGTCAATAACATTGAAACAAAAAAAAAACTGGAAAACCACAGAGATTTTCGCCGATAAAGACTACACCAACCAGTTCATTTAACAACGAGGAATATCCGGGACAAATCACGTTGTGGGAGTATCTATTGTATTGCTTTGTGTAACATGATATATACAAAAAAAAAAATAATAAAAGTGTATTATTAAATTTAAAATACATAAATTTATATACCTACATATTATGTCATTACATAATTTCTAAAAATGTTCTTCCATTCCGAAGACATCTTATTTCAATGTAAGTATGTATGTATTTAAATATCTAAAATTTGACTATTATTCGTATTACGTAACGGTCATGATATAAATATTAATGGGAATACCGTTTCCCTTCGTAAAATTGTTAAGTAAGAATTAAAAGCATATGTCTTTGTTGATTATATACTACTTAAAAAAATATGTTTAGAACCGCAAATTTGTTTTAATAAAGCATTTTTTTAATTTATTCATCGTGCCATTGTTCTTTAATTATGTATTCTAGCTATAGATAACATTTGTTCATAAAGAATACATATATTAAAATAGATCATATTCTTGGTTTAGAAGCTTGCCTTTGATCATATTTTCTAACAAACTATTTCAATCTTCATCTAATGAACGGTTGTCTAAAACAATTCCTTCAGATTTGATTGGACTCGGTTATTGGATTCATTTGGGGGTGGCATTGCAGAAAAGACCATATTTCCCCTGGTACTAACAATTCTGACGTACTTATGGCTAGTTTACCTCTTTCTTTATATGCTATTTGACTTATTTGGTGTTGTCCATTTTTATTTACTATTTTCCGAAATTACTCAAAACATCCACACTTCACTCTAATGTAGATATATGTATGTATGAGTAAGAAATAAAATTCATATTCATGAACATGATAAATCTGGAAACCGAAGAAATCCATAAAGAGAGATTGTGAAGCAAGTCATAAAAATTAATGAGTACCATGAGGAAGTACTCGGTTGCTC
>ML219678.1:817-65659 GCA_004785975.1 Popillia japonica
AACATTTTGGAAGACAAGAAGAAAGAAATATACTCAGGGACATTACGCCCAGAACTTTATCATCGGCAAAAAATATTAAAAGTTGCTGCTTAGATTACCACTAGAACATTTTATAATGTTTATATACATAATAGGAGTATAAAATATTGGGTTTTTAAAGGTTATACTGTCAAGTATTATGTACAGTGTTGAAAAACGAGAAAAAATCTTATGAAACCAACTACATGTATCTGCATTTATAAAAATTCTGTTGCTAATTATTCTCATAATTAAGTAGATTAAATTCCATAGGCTTCCATAAACACACTAGTATGCACATTACACATATCATCACAGTAATTTCAACAAGCACGTACATAAATCATATATGAATAATGAGCGTGATGTTTCAGTATAAAACTGATAAGCAGCAAATTAATAATGATATTATTAATAATTTCCTATTTCAATTAGTTTCATCAAATGTTTTTACATCATCTTATTAAACCTTACGTTCTAATGGTTTGCTATTAAATTCACACTCACTCAAAAGAGTCTGTGTTTAGCTGCTTCATTATTGATTCTATTTACATCAGATTACCAAAAACTTTAAATTCACTATATTAACTGCAGATATTTAACCGAAAAATTATATTAGTCTTGGTTTTATTCTCCGATATGCCTGAAGAATTCGAATGATTAGTAGGCACTATAGTGCTTAACGCAAGACGAAAATACAACGTAGTTTTTGGTACTCGAGTCATGAACGCAACCAATTCTCGGTGCGGAAAATCTAATGCTCGAACGCCCAAGCAAGTGGGTAAGCGGTACTTATTTTTCCAACATTAATTCTAATGCATTTTTGAATGCGGGACCAGAATTGCAACTCTAAAATCCATTTCCGCTATTTAAATATAAGAATTGAAATTTCGTTTTCGTACTTTTTACATAATTGCTGACATAACTGAATGAAAATATATGCAGTATATGCTATATTAAACTGTTATTTTTATCTCATGTTTTGGATATATGTATGTATACATATACCTAGCCCCAACCATGGTGGCGCTATTTGCAGTTGATAGTTAAAGTCGCTAGATATATACATATCTAGTGACTTTTGTGGTACTTCGGGTGGTTGTCTGAATTGTCTGTAATTTTTCGTTGCTCTTGTTTGATGTTGCTTCGCCATTTGTTTTGCCGCTTGTTTCGCTTTGTTTAGGTGTGTTTATTGGAATCGAAAGTGAGTTATTGTTGAAACTGAAGACGGCGCCAAGGGAAGAACTAACTTGGTACGACATCGAATAGACACCGGAGATGCGAGGCCGATTCGTCAAGCAGCCAGAAGATTGCCACTGGGTAGGCCAGAGGAAGCCGAACAAATATCCGGGATATGGAACGGGATGGCGTGATAGAACCATCGAAGAGTCCGTAGGCTTCTCCAGTAGTGTTAGTTAAAAAGAAGGATGGTACCACTAGATTTTGCGTAGATTATCGACTCCTGAATACGTGACGAAGAAAGACAGTTATCACGTACCTCGGATCGATGATACTTTGGATACTCTGGTTGGGGATGTTTTCAATACTGGATCTCAAGAGTGGCTATTGGCAAGTGAGCTTGGATCCCAAAGATAAAGAGAAAAATGTGTTCACAATTAATTGGAACCGGACTTTGGCAATTCAACGTTATGCCAACGCTTGGGCTATGTAATACCCCTGCAACATTTGAGACACTCATGGAAAACGTCTTGAGGGGACTGTCATGAGAAACTTGGTTGGTCTACCTTGATGACATAATTGTTCTTGGAAAATCCGTTGATGACCATATAAGGAATTTAGAACAAGTATTCCAACGTCTACGAGAGGCAAAATTAAAGTTAAATCCAAAGAAATGTAATCTATTCCGGAAACAAGTAAATTATCTCGGCCATGTTGTCTCGGAAGAAGGAGTAGCCGTTGATGAAGGAAACATAGAAGCAATTAAGAAGTGGCCAGTGCCTAAAGATAAACATGAAGTCAGAAGTTTCGTCAGCCTTTGCACATATTATCGTCGGTTTGTCCCGGAATTTGCAAATATCGCTAAACCATTAACAAAACTGACAGAAGATGGCAGCAGTTTTGTGTCGGACACGTACTGTGAGGATGCCTTTGAGCAATTGAAGCAAACATTGATGTGCGCTCCGATTTTGAGCTATCCGCACCTTGATGGGAAATTCGTCTTAGACACAGATGCTAGCAATGTAGGCATCGGAAGAGTTCTTTTCCCAACTACAGGACGGAGAAGAGAAAGTGACGGCCTACTTTAGCAAAGTGCTATCAAAACCGGAACGTAACTACTGCGTAACGCGGAGAGAACTATTGACAGTAGTAAAATCGATCGAGCATTTTCACAAATACGTGTATGGAAGGAAGTTCTTGCTAGGGACCGATCACGCAGCGTTAACTTGGCTGCTGAGCTGTAAGAATCCCGAAGGACAAATAGCGAGACGGATCGAACGATTGCAGGAGTACGATTTTGATTCAGAACATCGACCAGGAGCCATCGTATTGCAGACGCGGTATCCAGAAGATCCTGTCCCAAAGATTGTGCACACTGTAGTCGCACAGAAGGCAAAGAGGTAGCCTCTTGCAACAGAGTCTCCGTGATGGATGACCAATGAAGCGAGGACCAAATCCGAAATGGCCAAGAGTCAGATCCACTTTTGGAAATGTTACTACAATAGAAGAGGACGGGAACCAGGCCAACTTGGGAAATAATAGCTTCACAATCTCAGACTGTGAGGTCATATTGGGCAGAGCGGGACTCCATAGTGGTGGAAAATGGTCTACTGAAAAGAACGCTAGAAAACAATGATGGAACGAACATAAAATTTCAAGTAATTCTCCCGAAGAAAAGAGTTTGTGAGATATTGGAACTACAACATGATGGAACATCGGGAGGACACTTAGGAATCCGGCAGACTTTGGAAAAGGTCAGAGAGCGCTTCTATTGGATAAATTGCAAACAAGATGTCAAGGACAGGTGTAGGAAGTGCGTAACTTGTGCCACCGCAAACAGACCTCGTAAGAACAGCCCCGATGAAACAATACAATGTGGGTAGTCCATTTAAAAGAATTGCAATCGACATCGCTGGTCCATTTCCTGCGACCGATAGTAGTAGATTCTAGGGATGGGTGGAAGCGTACGCATTACCCAACCAGGAAGCTACTACGGTGGCAGAAGTGCTGGTTAAACAATTAGTCTGCCGTTTTGGTGTGCCACTCGAGTTCCATTCTGGCCAAGGACGCAATTTCGAGTCAGCAGTATTTCAAGATGTGTGCAAAATATTGGGAATCCATAAAACTAGAACACATACTGGACATACTGGAATTGAAATTGTGGTTTACTGTTACAACGCACGAAGAACAGGAATGACGAGAAAGACTGTGCCCTGCTATTTCTTTAAGAAATCACAATACAGAAAGGGACCTGAGTGCCGTTATCTCCATTAAGCCGGTGAGCGACGATGTTCTGGGACGGAACAGTCCTACGAATAACGCCATCTAGTGGCCGAGCAGTTTAAATGCATTATGCAGTGTACTTTTAAATGTATTTCTTGTGCTAATAAACATTACATACATTCCAGAGAGGGCGTTCTGGAACGGTCTAGTTTATGTAGTGTAGTGAATTCTAAAAGTTTTATTTTAAGTATATAAGCGTGATAATCTCGTATGAAGCTATGAGGGACAGTCTTGAACTAGCGCGTAATTAGAACGGACTCGTGAAACGTATAAATAAATAATTTGTGTTAGTTAAAGAAATAGTTTTAGTTAGTGTTCTTCGTTACTAAGTAATTGTTCAGTGTTAAATTAGATTAAATAAATAATTCTGTGAAAATATAATCGCCTGACGATTATTTTAAAACCCGAAAACGTAACATTATTAAATATATGATTATAACGTGATCGATACACGGAAACGCTCAGAATAAATTCGGACGATCGAAGTTATCGATAACATTTCTTATACAAAGTATTCAAGAATTTGAAGTTTCACTAACACTGGAAGAAAGTTAAAAAAGATTATACTATTAACATATTTTTTCTACTCATCTAGACGTACACGGTATGCTATGAATAGCAACAATATATCTGCATCAAATGTTCGTAATGTCTGTCGCAAATTTATTCGACGACCAGAAACATTATAATTGAAAGAGACGATGCGGAATGCTAACTTACTAACTATAAATTCAGGCAATTAACAAAGTGTTACATACCAAAGACAATGTACCAATCGCGAGGGAAAAGTCTAGCTCTAGACGAATACGGCAGTAGGTATGTACCTCGACAATACTAAAATGGGATTTGTTATAAAGATATCCTCCGTTTCTATTTTGTTGTAGTAGTTGTAGTATGTAATTAGAAATAACAACATAGCTTTTGTGTATACTCACTTTCTCGTCTAATAGCAAAGAATATATACTTCATTGAACTGATGATAAATTTGAAATTTACGTCAGATGCCCGGTCTCTGAAACGTCAAGCAGCAGATATCTGCTCAGTACCTGGCGATTTAACAAAGACAGTCCTTGTTAAATTGCCAGATACCAAACAGATAACTGCTGTTTGACGTTTCAGAAACCGAGCAAGAATCGTTTAGAATAGCTCTATCGTTCGCAAATCTGATTCTTTATGATTTCTATTTGATGATGATTTCTTTCTGATAATCTAGAAAATCATATTTCTTGAACTACATTTACCAAATTATTGAAAAGCAGTTGCCATTCCTAAAATTGCGTCCCATACGGTAGCAACATACTTGCCAGCACATAATATGGAACAAAGTAATACCTTCTGCCATTGTATGAACGCCGAAATAAACTATAAGTATGAAATTCTTTAAAGAAATAAATTCTATTGGCAGAGATTAATTAATCAAATCAACAAATTCTAATCCTAACGAAATATTTACATGAATTTTATAAATTGTCTAAAAAATCTGAATTTACTCCTTTCATTGTTTGTATTACATTGCAAAAGTGACAAGGTAATTAAATAATACTTTAGATTATCTGACTTAAAAACTTATTAACATAAAAGTTTTCTTCAGGTATTTACAACTTCGTTTTACCCAGATGATTTACATTCATTAAACTTGTTACCAGCACAATTTAACTTCGAAATACATTTATATATATGTTTCAGAATTGCTTGCGCTGAAGGCTAAACGGTATAAACTGGCTCACAATTCATTTAAAAGTCGGCATAAGTTTTGAAGGTAAACACAAATTCCAATAATAAAAATATTTCTTTTTAAACACAAACATGTGCTTTTGTTATTAGATTGTATGTATGTACCTACATTCTAAGAAAGAAAACACCAAGTACGTAGGTATAAGCTAATAATGATCACATATTACACTGCTCTACCACATCTGCGAAAAGTATTGAGCAATCTTGAATGTGTAGGCTACGACATTCCGAATTTCTACAAACTGAAAAAGCAATTTTCAGACATAACAATAAAAATTAAAAACTTTGAACAAGTCTGGGGATTAAGTGAGCTGGAATTTATAGTGTTGATTGATAGATGTGGACGACATCTAATCTACAATAGATCGACTCATCTTTTTAAGGAACCACAGTATTGTCTAGAAGACAATATCCACAACCGCCACCTATAATGAAATAGCCTAAAAATAGCATACCGTATGCAGATCTTTATAAGGCAGGTAGTTACAATTCTTGATAAGAAAAAGAGATGGCGCTCGTTTATTCTTGAGTTGTATCATTTTATTATACATTGTATGTCGATCTCTGAATTTCAACTTCATTGTCGAACTTCGAACCTTTTCCACAACTTTATCCTTTCAGGAGCAAGAATTGCCGTAAATGGTTTCTGAGACACTTGATGTTCGGGAAGGTCGGCTACACAATACCGGTCATTATCCAATACTCTTGTAATCTGATAAGGCACTATAAATTTAGCTGACATCTTAGGATTTACGTCGATTTCGGGGTGAAGTTCTTTTTATCATAACAATATCATAGGCATAGGTATCTTCTTTTTATTGTAATTACGTTCATTTTCCTCTTCCGTCTTCTTATCCTTAAGTTTAGCACACTCTCTCAAATCCCCTCTTGCTTTGACATAACAGTCTATTCTCAACTCTCTGTCCAGGTGGTCTTTAAGGATAGTATGACTCATTGCTACTATTTTATACCCAAAGAACACTTCTGCCGGTGACATCTGCCCATTTCTCGAAATCTTCGGACTCCTTTAACAACGCCGGTATAACCACTTTATTTATCCTTTCGACTTGTCCGTTCGCTCTGGGAGTTTGTACTGCCACATTTACATTCTAACATCTACTCAACGCGTCTACATGTTGCATTCTATCACTGCCTCGATGATCGACTGTATAATCAAACTCTTCCAACTTTTAGGTTGAGCCAAAAGTTGGAAGAGGAATTCGGCTATTTTTCTCCGTTTTTTTAGCGATAACTTTAATGAGTTGCAATCGGTTACGAGAGTAAAACGTTTACCTAGCAGATACACTCTAGACTTTTCTAATGCTTTTATTATAGCTAGCATCTCCAAATCAAAACGGTGATACTTAGACTCAGTTTCAGTAGTCTTACCGCTGAAGTAGTATACGGGATGGAATCCATCTTCGTATTTTTGTAATAAGACTGCACCGTAACCTTTTGTAGAAGCGTCTGTATGGACTTCAATTTCTAAATTAGGATCGTATATACACAGAATAGGAAAACTTGTTAAAGCAACCTGCAAGGTCTTAAAAGTAGCTAGTTCTTTTTCGCCAAACACAAATTCGTTTTGAGCACGTAAAAGGTCAGTCAACGGTTTAGCAATAATCGAATACTCCTTTACAAATTTCCTGAAATAGCTAGTCAATCCTATAAATGACTTCACGTCTTTCCGAGAGCAAGGTACAGGAAAGCTAAAGCGTAAAGAAATTGCTGAAAGCTTACAAATTACAGATTTCACTGCTTCAAATGGCTGAATCGATCGCTTTAACAATCGTCACGGCATTGTGTACCGTCAAATCAGTGGAGAAGCAGAGACAGTGGCAGACAAAACGTTGATGCATGAATTCCAAGATTGTTGCAAATTATAAACCGCGAAACATTTTTAACGTAGACAAGGAATTGGCCATGGTGGCAAAGCAAGTAAAGAGAGGCTGACTGTCCTTGCCTGTGCCAATTCTGATGGGTCGGAAAAGTTACGTTTGCTAGTGCTAAAGCGAAAAATCCCCGTTGCTTCAAAAACATAAGATCGTTTCCTGCAACATATGACGCACAATCTCGATCTTGGATGACTGGTTTCATCGACTGGTTAAAAGCTTTAGATGATCACTTCCAGATTCAATGTAGCGCGTAGTTCTGTTCATTGATAGCTGCCGCGCTCACTAATAAGGAATGTCATTCTAGTTTTCTTTCCTCCAAATGCGACAAGCAAGTTACAACCTGTAACATAGTAGCCATTAGAGTAGCAGTATATATCACGTGACATAGTGTTTGAGAGTTGTTGTGTTGTATGATCTTGTTACAGAAACGGTGTAATTGCAAATAAAGAACAGTTAGTATTTCCCGGTGTTGTTATTATTATGTTATCAAGGGGTTAAGATATTACACATCCAATGGATCAGGGGATTATAAAGGTCCTTAAACAAGGCTACAGAACACGACTGATACCGACGCTATCTTAAAGAAATGGAAGATCCTGGTAGTAAACGACCCTTAAATGTACATAACGCAATCATCACAAACGATCAAACATTGCAGCGGCCTGGGAAGCAATTAAGCCTGAAACCATACAAAATTGTTTCAAGAAAGCAGGTCTCCGTAATAACGACGGTGACGTCGCGTTGGAAGAAAAAGAACCCATAATACTGCAGAGTTTTCCTGGATATTCTTCTTTTGATGACAACGTAATTACTGTAATACTGTTTATTCATCTAAAGCAGACATGTCAAAAAATACAATACAAACAAGATTCGACACATCATGTAAAACGACAGTGCATACAGTACCTATGTGACAAACAATACAAAACTTAATTAAAATATTACGACATATAGGTATTCATTAATATTGTATAACGTTGCCACCAACGAAATCCATTCAATCGAAAATCTTATTATAATTTCATCTATCTTTCTTTGCAAAAATCTTCAATTGCTACTATTGAGAAAGCACCTGTTCAGAGGATTAAAGAGGAGATCGTGTATATGGCATATTTCATCAACTTTCAACTACTGGGATGAATGTTTCTACACCACCGAGAAAACATAGATTATTAGATTATCTAAAGATATGCCTCTATTAAATATGCAAGAAAGAAGACCAGACCGTAGTAATTTTACTTTTGTTCGACATGATAGATTGTTACTAACATTATACTTCTAATTGATACAAATATAATTTAATTGCAATAAATTATGTAAATGTATCCTCTTATCCAATAATGTATGTAACGCTTATCAAATGGATATGCAAGCAATTGAGTTATCTAAGAAGGATAAAACATTAGTTCTTAGTAAAAAACTACATACTTTGCCAGAAACAATATATTCAACATTAATGGAACAAGTATTATCAAATAAGACATTAGCAATAAATATTAATTTATCTTCACCATGACAATGAAAAAACATCCATTCTCAAATAATAAAGAGTTCTTAATAAATAAAAACTATATTATTCAACATTATGATAATTTTCTAAACAATACGAATGGTTCATATATATCAAAATCTAAGTGGATAAATAATGTGTTTAACATATATTAATATTCAATAATGATAATAATAACCAAATAAAATATTCAAATTATAATAATTTATATTCTAGACTAGATGTACAAAATTTATATACAATATTTCATGTTAACAAGCAAATAAATATTTTTAATGAGCATGGATATGCATATGGACGTTTGTCTTTGAAAGATTAATATAAATAAAAAAATTCTAAATATACAAATTGGAAGTGACGTAAACTAGAAATTATAATTATTTAGTAAATTTATTTTCAAATAAGTATTATACAATATTTAATGAAAATGGAATTGTAAATAATGGTTATGCTGGTGATATATATAAATATTATAAATAATATTAATATAATAAAATATATATAAAAACGTAATAATTTTAAAAAATATAATCAATGAAAATTCAAATTATAATCCGGTTGAAAATTTAATATTGATTTACCATCTGCACCATATACATATTTGTGATAGGTACATTAAACCAAATGAAGTAATAGATTCTATAAAATTACAACTTTCAAATATTTGGAAAAGACTATTAGACGATGACATTATTATAGTAGATGAAAATAAAAAATTGATAGAAGAATTAAAAGCATATAAATATAATAAGTTTAAGCCGATAATAAGGGAATTAGAAAATTATTATAAAATGAATGTTAAAATCAGTAGCAAAACTAGAAAAGAAACAAGAGATTAGACAATAACTAGAAGCATATGTAAAAGAATTAAACTATAGAATGACATTGAGTAATAATATTAATAAATAATATATTAAAAGTAAAATGAAAAATGATGTCTATTATTTCTAAGATTATAAAAATTTGTAGGTAAGCCTGTTACAAATAACCATTTAATTTTTTTATTTTGCATATCACCTACAGTCGATTAATTTTTAAATCTGCATGATTGAATAATTCATTTGGCATCATTTATTGGTAATTGAAAGAGTATTTGATAAACGTCTTTTTGCTCTTGGTCTGTCAACATTAATGATTGGCTGTTTATTTAATAAATTATTAATTTTATCCACATCATAATGACTGACATCTTTTAGTTCTTTTTCTCATCTTATTTTCCTGATAGTTTTTCCACTTTTTTAGGTAAATTATAACATTCCAATTCGAACAAAGATCAAATTTATTCCAAAATCTTTCCAATATAATCTTGTTTTCGTCACAACTTCGTCAGTGGAATAAAATTGGCATTTATTTCGTGTCAAATTATAAATAAATAACTAGCCGTGCCTGTCAACAAAATTATCTAGACAAAGAAATTCAGTAATCTTCAGTATTAATACCTAGTATATTGAGTATTCTTATTTGTGCTATTATATTCCTTGCTCTGTTACAACCAGTTACAACGGTACAACTTTATTCGACTTGAAAACAAGTGAAACCTGTATAAAAAATTCAACAGAAAAAAAGGTACAATGTGCTTTCTTGTTGATGTTTTTTAATAAAATATTTTTATTTGGATACTTTTAGGTATTTGATCGCCCATACGATGGTTAGATTGAAAAGAAGAACGTCGAAAATGTCAAGTCTTTTTAATGATTTAACTATTATCATTGACGATAAAGACAATGCCTGCGAAATATTTTACAGTGAATTATCAAAATCACTTACTGTACATCTTCAGGGGCAGATATCACGCATGTATAATGGCGGACCATGACGTCACGTGTAGAGTAAACAATAGACCGTTTGAAACTGGTTTGAAACGCTTGAATTCTAACCGTCGTTTTCAACACATTGACAGTATTTTTACTGTGTTTCAGTGTTTTATGTGATAATGTAGTGCTGTTTCGTTTTCCACGAAGCAGCAGCACTTGTGAAAAATGGATAGTGGCTTGCAGTCGATCAGACAAATTACAGACCTCGCATATGTGTTCCTTACATTTTTCACATCTAGAGAAAAAGAAGAGAAATAATGGTAATGAACATAAGGAGATAGATGAACAAGAAAGAATTAATGCAGAAATGGAAAATGCTAGGGAAGATGATAAAAGGGAAAATACAAATGTTAGAAATTACAGACCTCGCATATGTGTTCCTTACATTTTTCACCATCAGATTATGCCAGAGACCTGAAAGCAGAACTACTTAATTGTCCCATTCCGAAAAATAAAAGATTTTTAAAGGATGGAGTTGTGCCTACGGTTAATTTGCCAATGAAACACTATGCATCCACCGAACCATCCACTGTTGAAATGCAATCAAATCTCCCGCCTTTTTTTACCTTTAGTTCTATATAGTTTTCTAAGTTTACCATATATCATAGTAGTAGTAGTAAAATAGTCTAAGTGACAGGTTTAAGTTTAATGTTTCCTTAATGTACTTGTATCTTGTATGTATAATCGTACAATAAATACAGTCAAACACAGCACAGTTTAGTTCATTAAGGAATAAACTCATCAGGTTATGGGCCCAGGCACCGTAAAGGCATAAATGTTTTATAGCAGGATACACAGATAGAGGTACGCTCGTTTCAAAACCAAATATCGTCAAAGCCGCGCATGACGTCAGTGCGAAAGAAATAACATTTGAAATTTATTTCAACAAAGGTTAAAATCGCTGAATGTTCATTTAACGTAAACAGTAATAAATCAAGAAAATGTTATGGTTGTGGAAGCTTGGAACATTTTCGAGCAAATTGTCCAAAATATCAGCAAAGCTATCGAAGTAGAGGAAGAGGAAGGAGTTACAGAAACATAGGAAATAGAAATATTAGTAAAGGTGCCTATCTTAGTGAAGAAGAACCCAAAGTGTCGTTTATTGCGAATTCACTGATCCAAAATTCACAAGTGCTGGTAATATAAACTTTGTTTCAGATTCTGGTGCAACTGATAATTTAGTTTGTAAGTTTTTACAAAAATATATGACAGATGTAACAAATATTGAGACTGTAAAAATAAAAGTAGCAAGCGGTGAGGTTCTATTAGCAAGTAAGAAAGGAAAACTAGAAGTTAAGAAAGACAATACATGTATTAATGTAAGTGCACTGATTGTAGATAAACTGACACAATCTATTGTCTGTCAATAAAATAAATCATGCTGGTTTCAAGGTACTATTCATAAATGGTCAAGCAATTATAAAAAGACAAAGTACAATCTTGAAATGTAATAAAGTAAATAATCTGTTTATTCTTAATTTTCGCTTGATCACAAATTGCATAGATAATAATTCCGGTTTGTTAACAAATAGTTCAAATGATAACTTATGGCATTTAAGATTAGGACACTTAAACAGACATAGTTTGAAATCAATGGGTTTACCATTTTCAAACGAAAAATGTAATTCATGTATGAAAGGTAAAGCAACTCGTTTGCCGTTTAAAACAGCAACGAAGCCAAGATCAAAAAGAATTGGTAAACTGCTACATAGCGATATATGCGGCCCAATGTTCGTGTCAACCAAAGATGGAGAATTATATTATTTAACAATTGTAGATGATTTCTCCCATTTTTGCAGAGTGTATTTACTTAAAAATAAGGCAGAAGCAAAGGACTACCTGGTCGAATGCATAGAGGAATTAAACGCCAGTGGTAATCGAGTATCCAGACTAAGAACCGAAAATGGAGGAGAATACACATCCAAGGACTTAATGGATTACTGCAAAAGGAATGGGAACAAACAAGAATGGACCAGCAGCTATGCACCACAGCAAGGTGGAGTCGCCGAAAGAATGAATCGGTCGCTACTAAACAAAGTAAGATCCATGTTTGTAGATACAAACCTTCCGAAACATCTGTGGGGAGAAGCTGTAAGATGCGCTGCATTTCAACTGAATCGATCCCCTAGTAGCTCTATCAATGGAGAAATACCAGCCAAAGTATTTCTTGGTAAAACCGATTTGGACAAACTGAAAGTATTTGGATGTAAGGCATGGGCATATACTTTACCCAAAGAAAACAAATTGGAACCAAGGGCAAGAGAATACAAAATGATAGGCTATGCCGGCAGCGGTTACAGACTGTGGTGTCCAATTAAAGAAAGGATAATCATATCCAGAGATGTTGTATTTGACGAGTTGAATTATAATTATGTGAATGAAGTAAACAATAAAACAGCAAATGAAGGATATATTTCAACGGAAATAAATGAAATTGAATCTAGAGGAAAAGAAGAGACAAATAATGGTAATGAACATAAGGAGATAGATGAACAAGCAAGAATTAATGCAGAAATGGAAAATGCTGGGGAAGATGATAAAAGGGAAAATACAAATGTTAGAAAGAGCAGTAGAGAAAGAAAACAACCAGAATATTTAAAGGATTTCTTGAATGAAGAAGAAACTGAACATATGGTTTTAAATGCTACATCATTTGTAGAAGAACTGCCTACAAACTTAGAAGAAGAAGAATGGGAAGGTGCTATAAAAGAAGAAATGAATTCGTTGAAAAGGAACAATACATGGACATTAGTTGAGAAACCAAAGAATATAAAACTGATAAACTCAAAGTGGGTTTTCCGAATTAAAAGAAATCAATCAGGCGAGGCTGTGAAGTACAAAGCTAGACTAGTAGCAAAGGGATTCATGCAAAGAGAAGGTTTTGATTTCAATGAAACCTACGCACCGGTTGCAAGACTAACAACAGTCAGAACTTTGCTTGCTGTTGCAAATTTCAAAAACTTAAATATACAACAAATGGACGTGAAATCCGCTTTTCTTCACGGGAAAGTTGAAGAAGACATTTATATGATTGTACCAGAAGGGTTTCAAGATGACGACGGAAGAATTTGTAAACTGAACAAAGCCTTGTATGGATTAAAGCAATCATCTTATTGCTGGAATAAACGGTTCGATAAGTTTGCTGAAAAGGAAAAGTTAGTAAAATCACAACATGATCCTTGCCTATATATAAAACAACACCAACAGTATGACTTACTTACTGCTATATGTAGATGACATACTTATAGTAAGTGGGGATGAAAATGAAATTCAAATGGTAAAATTAAAATTACAAGAATTTGAAATGCAAGATTTGGGCAAGTTAGAAACCTTTTTAGGAATAAATATTAGGCGAACTGATGAAGGAATATATTTAAGTCAAAAGAGTTACATAAATGACCTGCTCAACAAGTTTAGAATGAATGATTGCAAAGAAAATAAAACGCCAATGGAAACAGGAAGTCTTGATCTAATAGAAAATTCAAGGGATTTTGGCGCAACTGAGATACATAAACCAATTCGTGAATTAATTGGATCTTTAATGTATCTGATGTTGGCTACCAGACCTGATTTGAGTACGGCAGTAAACATATATAGTAGATATCAGCAAAATCCATCTGAGCAAGTATGGAAAGGTCTCAAACGAATTTTGAGATATTTAAAGGGAACAGCTGACTTCGAATTATTTTATCCGAAAAATACTGACACTAAGCTTGTCGGTTTCGCCGACGCAGACTGGGCCGGCGATCAGGAAGACAGAAAATCGACCACGGGATACCTGTTCAAAGTATTTGGTGGAACGATATGTTGGAGTACGAAAAAGCAAACAACTGTGGCAATGTCGTCAACCGAGGCTGAATATGTAGCGCTTGCAGAAGCAGCTAGGGAAGGTATATGGTTAGTAAACTTGTTACATGATCTTGGTTTTGCAAAAACGGTATTTACAATTTTTGAAGATAATCAATCATGTATTAAAGTAACAAAAAGATGGGAGCATAAAAGGCTCAAACACAGATGTTAAGTATAACTTTCTTAAAGATTTTGTTAGCAAGGGATTACTTTGTATTAAATACAATACGTTTGTACAAACGAGCAAACTGCTGATATTCTAACAAAAAATGTAGTTGGCGAGTTGTTCGTTAAACATAGGTCAAATCTTGGCTTAATTTGTAGAACTATTTGATTGAGAGGGAGTGTTGAAATGCAATCAAATCTCCCGCCTTTTCTTACCTTTAGTTCTATATAGTTTTCTAAGTTTACCATATATCATAGTAGTAGTAGTAAAATAGTCTAAGTGACAGGTTTAAGTTTAATGTTTCTTTAATCTACTTGTATCTTGTATGTATAATCGTACAATAAATACAGTCAAACACAGCACAGTTTAGTTCATTAAGGAATAAACTCATCATCCACCAGTGCTGGGGTTGATGGTTGGAATAAACGGGCCGCCCAACGAAATCAACAAGTTATTGCAACCGTCTGTGAAACAACAGGGAGCTAAATAGGGCCCTCTGTGATAATTCTACTTCAAGAAAGAGAAAGCTCAAAAAAACTGTTTGTTAGCTATTTTTGGAACATTTGTTTATTTTTGTACTCAGTCTAAACTCTAGGTAACTTCTTTGAGAGCATTTACTTGAGAACAATTCTTCGAAAGACAATTTTTGCTAGTGCATTTCTTCCAACGTGTAATTCTTCAGCCAACAATTCTTGGAGAGATGCACAACTTATGTACCAGAATTATTTGTACCACACGATTTTTTTATACAAATCAAAAATCAATGATTTTAATTAAAAAATCACGTGATTAAAATCGTTGATTTAAATCGGGCGAACCCTGTTTGTAACTGTATAAATATGTATGGGAAAAGGTTGTATTTATTTTTACATTAATAAATAAGATCTAGTATCTGTATGTGTATTATTATTCAAAAGTTTTGCCTTAAATGAATTCTAAGAGATATATTAACATCCTAATATTGACAATTATCTGTTTCAGATAGCTTTAGTTTAAAATTTGGATAATTCTTGTTATGTCATATGTACGACGCAACAATACTTTTACAGATAATGATTAGATTTATTTTCAATTATTTTACTCGCTCTTTAGTATCTAACAAAAAAATTTAGACGGAAAACAATGGTTTTGTACGCCAATTATTTTAAATAATTTAATTTGGCGGTTCCTGTAACTCTACGCGTGGCGTCGTGCGCAAATCCGACACATTTTAGATGTCAGTGATATCCTACCTCTCTTGTTTGTATATCTTGGTTCATCTTAAAGAGAATAATATTATAACTATTTATAAACGAGATATATCTGATAATAGTTTTTGTATTTTGTCCTGTAATTGGGTCTACCTGTTGGACAAATAAATATATATTATTATTATTATTACAGTAATTAGTGATAAAATATATATTTGTGCAGATCGACTGATTATTCTTTGTTAAAAGTGTCCCTGAACGGTAAGAATAACAGCTATAATTTTCAGCTATTTATGCCCGTTTGCACCGTTTAATCATAAAGCCTAATTTAACTAAGCGCACTTAAAAAGATGAGCCGAGCTTAATGTTTTATGTGTTGCACCGTACAATTTTTGCAGGTGTTTAGTAAAGGGAGTGTTATAAGAGGCAACGTTGTATTTTCATGGTCATTTGGACTAAAACTTAGTTCGTTTAGTTCAAACTCTACCGCAGCGCCACCATTTGCTGTCATTTGTTATGACAATTCAGTACATAAATAAACAATTGGCATATTGACTTGCGTTTATTACATAAAGTAATAATTTATTAGTTAACATTTGTTTTGTGTTTGTACCCTACCTTAATTACGTGTATTATGAACTGTCGGTAGTATTCGGTAATTATGAAAGCGGGCGCGTACAAGATCTATCAATTATACAACAGCAGAAAAGGAGGTATTGTTCTCTATTATATATAAATATAAAAACATTGTTGAAAATAAAAACAACCGATTCTACATCAGCTGATGAGAAAGCGAAAGCGTGGACAAACATTGCCAAAGAAGTTAACAGTCGATCTCCAAATTTTTGCAATAGATCGGTAGAATCGTTGAAGAAATTTTAAGACAATCAAAGGAAGGCAGTTAGAAAAAAGTCAGTATGGAAATGAGAGAAACGTATCAAACAGGAGGAGGCAAATGTAATACCAAAATAAATGCGGAAGATGAGTTACTATGGCTAAATTGAAGAATAGCGGCACAAAGTGTAGCCTATTGTTAACTAACATAACATAATTAATCTTTGTAGAATGACCAAGAACCACCACAAACATCTAGCCATACATCCCGTCGAAGACCAACTGCTGTAAAAACATTTACATCTTCTGCATTGGGAGAAATGTATGAACAACTAGTGCAAAAGAAATTAGAATATGCAGAGTGCCTAAACAGAGAACACGAACTTAGGTGTGAGTTGTGAAACCTTGAAATAATATACAAAAAATAAATGTATAGTTTATCTTGAAAATGTGCGAATTTATATTTAAACCAAATTTTTATATTGGTCAAAACCATTATGTTTACAATTTGTTTTATTTGTATTTAAAAGCTTTATTTTTATTATATAGTATGTATTTACTTTGTAAAGATAATACCGAAATAAATTTCAAATTTAAACGTTGAAAAAAAGTTAAATTATCCATTCCCTCAAAATGATTTGATCGAGGATATACTCTCCTCGGAAATCCAAAATCAATCTATCTATCAATCGATATCTAATACATCAAAATCTTCCTCAAAAAAATCATCCTCCTCCCCCGCAAAAAAATGCATTGCATTTATGTTTATTATTATTTGTACAATACAAACACATACACGAGAAAAAAGGTTATAAACAAAACAATTCGAATATGTACACAATTAAAATTCTAATCGTGCGCAAGCGTATAACCCTTCTTAATAGTAAGCCGTGGTTAAGGCTAGAAAATCGACCGTTTAAATTAAACTTTCCTTAAAGATATTTAAGGAACCCTTAACACGCGGTGCAAATGAATTTCCACATTTAAGCTCTACTTAACGTTAAGCCACGCTTAAACTCGTCGGTGCAAACGGCCATTAATGAATCAGCAAAAAGAATTGTGAAATGGAATAGATGTGAACATGAAATACAATCACTGTAAGAGTCTACTATTGTGGGATGATGAATGGCTGTGAAGAATGGTTTGGTAAACATGTTTGTTATGTATTTACATTATACATGTATTGTAAAGCGCATGAGCGCTGTATCCATGGTAAGAGGCGCGGAAAATATATACGATATTCGCGAACATGGCGTCCCTTTCTTTTTGTGTGTTTCATTTAAGAAGTTTCTGTATGTGTAAACGTTATTTCTATTTTAATAAATGAACGTGTTAGTGCTATTTACAGTTATACATACCAATGTTAATAATTAAATGTCAATGACCTACAATTATTTGTTAAATTGGTGCGACTGTAATTAATTATTTTCTATAAACCAATAATTTTATTTATAGAAATATGCCGGTACCATCATCACCAGCATCAACACCAGCACCATCACCACCATCACCGCCAGCAGCATCACCACCTCTGAGCACAAGTTCTGCAGACTATTTATAAAATTAAATATAATTCATTGTATAAATGAATATTTTGAAAATAAAACGTGTAATTCGATGGTGACAAATTAGTTCAGGTTTTTACAACTTTTTATGTAGTATTGAAGTATGAACTACTACACAAAGATCAGATTCGTTTATAAATAGTTTTATGATCAATGTTAGGATGCCGAGTTTTGTAGTTACCTATAAAATATATAATTTATTCTAACGACAGGCAGGTTATATTCCACTTCCTTATTTTATATTTACGTTATTAGTATATGTATTTACGTTATGAAAACTTGCTAGGTCTAGATGTTTATACTAGTTCACAATTTTATATGAGAATTACAGAAGTTGCAAAAATTGGACCTCCTTTGGTCGGTGAATTGTGATCCCTTAAAAAACTTTTTTTATTTGGAACAAAACGTACTGGCCCAGAACTGGTAAATTGACATCTACTTTATATTTATAAGCAATATTTAACGATTATTGTTAGTGGGATGATAAATATTAAATTTAATGCTATATGCTATAGTTGTATTTTTTATAGGTAACTAAATATATCTCGCGTGTTACGGTGTCGTCGAACTAAACAAACAATGGAAATACAGATTGACTTTACATGATGTATTAATCAAATATTTGACGAAAATTTTCGCAGTATGCGGAAAAAGGAATGTCAGTTTTGTGTTTCGCAAACTATGAAATTGATTGAGAGATGTGCAGCATACATGGGAGTATTAATTTGATAAAACTGTAAAAACATTTCTTCTTCTTCGTTAATACTTAACCTCTGTCTTACTTTTGCTACAATAGAGCGAATTCTTCGATTATATTTATTACAGATACTTTTTCGTGAAAAATTGGGCAGTGCTTACACATTACGTCATGGTACGCTACTATAGAGAATCACCACTGAACTATGCATGGGCAATTTTCTCACAATCCCTGATTAGAAAAAAAAAAACTAAACAATTTTGACACGATGTTATAGTTCCCAATCAATGTATTACACCACTCTTCTTGTCGCGTTCTTTCCTTATTCTTGCCTCAACCTTCTCTAGTACTAGCCTCGTTCTTTGCTTGCACTTGTCTTATTCTTTCATTATATTTCCCATACTTTTTCTTATTGTTGCCTCGTTTTTCTTCGAGTACTATTATCAATTTTATCTTGCCACTTTACTGAAATGTCTTTTTTACCTGTCACCTTGTCGTTCGTTCTTTTTTTTTTTCAAAATATGTACCTATGCGTTCTGCGACAATTAATTCTTGAATGAATGATCACATAACAGTATATAACTTGGGTCAAACAGCATATTGTAGCCGTCAGCCAGTTTGAAACTGGCTTTGAAATCGTATCTAGTCACCTTTAATAGCATAAAGAAGTCTAATCCAGTCCATGAACTCTATTCCATGTAAACAGCACCACTTTTTTTTAATTAGTTGCTTGAAGTGATGACCAATTTTATAGTACTTTCCTAAGTTTCTTAATAAAAAAATCATATATTTATTGTCACAAGTGTTCATCAAAGATGGAAGGATAGAAGAAACTGTGATCTTAATATACCTACCCACACATTCAGCGACCTGGAACTGGATTGTAAATTATTCATTATAAATGTGATTTTTTTTATCCCAATAGAACGATAGACTGAGTCTTTATCAATTATGTTTGCTGCCTCTTCGTTGTTGAAGATTATTTTTGCCTGTTGTTAAATGCATGTGTTGTGGGTGGAAGTTATTTCGTTTACCCCTCTCCTCTCTACTCGAAATCCGACTTCAGCAATTTCGTTTCAATTAGATATTACACGAAGATAAAAGCGACAAGACTTACAAAACATCATCGCAGGATAGAAGATTAAAATCAGGTTTGCTCAGTCGCCTATTCTTGAACTTTGTAATTCATCCGATCGTATAAATCAAATCGTGCATATAAACCTTAAAACCTTAGCTTCCCAGATGATATTAAGTCATCATATATATTTAATAAATTCGTAAGGGATATTATAAAACCTAGAAACCCTGTCTTTCTATTGGCTTCTATAAGTGGTTTACCAGATGCGTCATTCAAATCAAATCTCAGATAGCTAGTTATGTACTCGATCTTTGCTTTAAATGCTTCATAATTTTTTATGGAAAGCGCTTCATTATACTTATATTTTGAGAAGACATTCCTGGAATTTAAAATGTCAAATGCATCGTTTATATTTTTACAAAATATTGCAGTTTCTTCAGCATCTTCAAAAACCTCACTGTCCAACGTCTGGCAAAAGAGTAGTGCATCGGCAACGCTATTACATGGGTATTACTGAGTGTTTGGGCTGCCAATCTGACTTGCATTTTTTCTGATTGAAAATTTAAATGTCGTGCTGTACGTTTTGTTGCCGCATGTAAACCCTCTTCTTTATGTAAATGTTGTAGATTTTCCAATAACGACCATTTAATTAATTTATTATGATGCTTCAACATTTTCCAATCGCCCCGCGTATTTCGGCATAATTTTAACGTATGGGAAGGATCCCAAAATGTATATACTTTTTCGCTGGTAATCGGATGAGGAAACCAGGGTTGCAAATTATCTACATCATATATTGCACCCAAATGTTTAGCCATCGATGTATTAATCACAGCTCCATCAAATGTGATGCTGTAGCAATGAACATTTCTTGCATATAATAATTCTAAGCATGTTTTTAGCAAGTTTGCTCGTTCTGTAGCCGTACAGCTTTGAATAAAAAAATATCCTAATGGAATCTTCCAATGGGCATTGAGGGCTACTGCCATAAACACTAAAGCATTTGTCGCTTCAGTTTGAGTTTCCAAGGCAGTACCAAAGTCTACAAGGCCAATATATGTCTCTCCATTCCATTCTAGTTGCTGACAAATACTCATTTCATCAATAACTATGTTGAGTATTATGTCCTTCTCAGTAGTCTTCATCTTAATGGCATGAAAGGCTTCCGCTGTGAGACCTGGCTTTCCATTAACTACACAATACCATTTTTGTATTGTAGAAGGATGTGTAAATTGTTTTCTTACATAGCTGTATGCCTTGGGTGAATAAAAATGAAGAGTGAAATGTCCTTATGTCTGGCATGTACTATGCGTTTCTTAATTTACATTGCCTATTTACAATATCTTTTACCGATTCTGGCATTCCATTCTGTAAAAATAATTTCCATTTAGTATGCATAAAGACAATAACCTATTTTCTACTCTTTACTACCAATAGTTCTAAAATTTACAGTTTTCATAAAACAATTACATGCATGTTTATATTATATTGCCCAACATCCGCAAATTCTACTGATATCTAAAATAATAAGTAAATACCTTTTAATGCTTGTTATTGCATTTGTCAAATTTCCAATAATTCTGTAATATGAAAACACATATACATACATATATGTATGTATTTTCCATAATCGAAAAATCGTTAACTAGGTTTTCATTTTTTGTTAATATGCAATATTTGAAGGAATTCATAAAAAACAATAAGTGATTATTTGATACTATACATAGATAACAGTAGCTCGGAAATGTTCTTAGTATTTATTAAAAACTCAATACAGTGTAAGTATGTACTTAATAAAACTCACCATCATTTCTTCGAAAACTTCCTCCGAAAGTAATTTAGATTAATATAAGTGTTTCATCATACTTTCAAATGAATCCACTTTCTTTTCCAGTCTTCTTTTAGAAATGGCCAAATGATTAATTTTGTCCCGTTGTCTCTTAATCGTGTTCATCAAAAACTGAAAGTTTTTCTTCGCATGTTTAGGGGAAGAGAAATGATCTTCTGTTAAATCTCCTACATAACGAACACGCTTTTCACCAATTTCTGTAATGGTAATTCAAATTATATATGTATCACCTTCATACCAATCAGTATGATGATATATAAATAAATAATTTACATGGCTACTAATGACAAAATATGCTCTACAGACAAACAACAATAACAATAGAAACTGTAACAGTGTAAATAAATACATGCTTAATTTTCATAGAATAATCATAAAATTTATTTAAAATATGTGTGCGTTTATACTCAAAACTTATTATAAATCGTCTTAAGGATGCCTTTTATTATAATTTATGTGTAGTGTTTACCTGAATATTGCTCCGTAGTTAATCGATTTTCTTTTGAAGTTGAAGGTATCATTGAATCATCATGCTTGCCAGCTTTGTTTGTATCTTCATCAGTGATATAAAAATCAAAAATGCAACAAATTATTTATATCACAAATATGGACAAAAGAAACATACTGTTAAGTGCTAAAAAATATTTCTCTATGTAAATACAAATGATTCTTACCTGTGGATACTATAGGCTGTTGATAAATGGTTGTTGTTAAAATTTCTTCATAACTAGAGGGTGTCGCTGGATTGAAGCTCTCACATACTACTCTGCCACTTTTAGAAGTATCAGTAAGATCTAATAAAAACACAAATTTAATTTACATAATTTTAACAATTATTATTAGCATACCTGATATTGTATTTATAATACTAGATGATGTACTGGCCCCTGGGCAAGGAATGGCAGAAGGATATAAACGTTTGCTTGGCCAGTAACTTTGAGTGTCATAATCATCATTTCTAAAATGTTTGGAACAAATAAGAGAATCTGCCCTTATATCGCCTTCTGTTAGCTTACAAGATTGCAGCCATAGTACTCGTTGTTCTTCATTCCGTGGAAATCTAAAAATTATATTCTCTATACATACTTACAAATCCAAACACAAGATTGAAATTACAGAAATAATGTAAACAATAACTGTACTGTTTGTTTTTCGTTCTTAAAAAATGAGAACACTTATTGTTAGTACTAAAAAATATAAAACGAACTTCCTGCATATAATGTTACCAGAAAATAAAAACAAGTAATATTCCCAATATTACTTACCTGTGGAATGATAATAATAAGCCTCCTTTTTGAGCCTCGCCACATACTATACATTTTCTAACCATCGCGAACTATTGACTAAAAAACTAAACTAACACGTGCTAACACTCTTAAACAAGATAAAACTAATTACATACACAATGCAATACAAAACAAACACAAGTGAACGTTAATAGATAGTCCAAAGAAAAACAATCAATAGTCAATCAAACGATAGAAACAATAAGCACCAATAAGCAATAAAGATAACCAAGATAGCGATCATATAACGATAACAGCTGATAACAGCAAGTGGAACGAACACTTCGGCAACGAACAAATAAATCGCGTCCGGTTGATTTTTAATACGCTTGCGCGTTTTTAGGGGTGATACTTATACTGTAGAAAGAAATAGGTTCAAAAAGGTACGTTGTACATGTCAAAACATAAACGTCCGAGTTCTTATATGCTATAGAAGTATCCATGTAATATAATATAATGATCATTCTAAGATTGCTATGAACCATCTCCACACACGAAATCCCTAATTCAATTGGCTATTGTTATGTTTAGCAAGGATCTCTCAATAATAAATTCAAACGTTGCGATTGATTTATGCATCATAGACGCAAACAACGATGTAAATCATCTATCTCTCGTTCCACAAGCGGTTCGGTTACAAAGAGACCAAATTGAATTTATACGGTCGCATAGTTTATAATGGGATTTTTTGAGCATCAGGGGAACAATTAACAATTACCTAACTGACATGATAGAATCGGTCGAAAGTTCATTTCTTTAGCCGAGGAAGTTCGCGCGTCAATATTTGTCCGGTTATTAACGAACTAGTGATCATCAATCAAATGCCGCACATATGATGATTTTTTTCAGATAAAACCCTAACAACGCGCTTTCTATTTTCTGCCGCGTAAGTAAGCGATAATTAAGAACTAATTACTGTGTAACTAATTTTATTATCGTATTAAGACGAACACGGTATGCTGTGAACAGAAACAATGTACCTACATTAAATGTTCGTAATGTCTGTCGCGAATTTATTCGATGACCAGAAACAATGCTAACTTAGTAACTATAAATTAAGGCAATGGACAAAGATTTATAAGGGCGTGAAATCTTAAATATCCCGAAATGAAACTGTCATGGCGGACAAATTCTCCCAGATGATATGTTTCTCGCAAGAGGGCACACGTAAAATTCTTAGTTCGTTTGATTTGAATTACTATGCCTGGCGTTTACATCGTTTACATAGCACGTGCCACGTAAGTACCTTGTCTATGGTGCCACGTTCATTTCATGCCCACGTTCATGAGTCTTGACGTTGTAGGTTGGAATTGATTTTTAATACTTTTTTTAGTTTCTCAGTTTTATAAACCGATATTGCTTCATTTATTAGACAAGCGTTTTCTTTTTGGGTACATTTTCGTAAATATTAGTTTCTATGTAAACAAAGCTTTGTTCACATAGAAACTAATATTTACGAATATGTATTCCAATATTTTATTGTATTACACTAAATAAGTATATTTTGAATTATGGCGCGAAAAGTTCTTTCGGACGAAATATACTTCTGTAGATGGCGGGTTTGTAGCTGTTTCGTTTCAATATTAGGGAGATTTCAATCTATCCTGATAAGGTTGTTTTTATCTATGGTTTTACATACCAAAGATAATAATGTACCAATTGCGAGGGAAAGTCTAACTCTAGACGAATACGGCAGTACCTCGACAATACTAAAATGAGATTTTTATAAAGATATCTTCCGTTTCTATTTGCCTGTCGTTGTAGTAATTAGAAACAACCACGTAGTTTTTGTGTAAACTCACTTTCTCGTGTAGCAAAGAATATATACTTCATTGAACTGGTGGTGATTTGAAATTTACGTCAGAATCGTTTAGAGTAATTCTATCGTTCGGAAATCGTAAAGAATCATAAATCTAAAAAATCATATTTCTTGAACTACATTTACCAAATTATTGAAAAGCAGTTGCCATTCCATACGGTAGCAATATAGATGCAGCACATAGTATGGAGCAAAGTAAAACCTTCTACCATTGTACGGACGCTGAAAAAAACTAAGTATGATTTTTTTAAAAGAAATAAATTCTATCGGCAAAGATTAATTCATCAAATCAACAAATTCTAACCCCAATAAAATATCTACGTGAATTCTATAAATCGTCTAGAAATCTGTATTTACTCCTTTCATTGTTTGTATTATTACGAAAGCGACAAGGTAATTAAACAATTCTTTAGATTAACTGACTTAACAACATTTTCAACATATGAAAAAGTTTTCTTCAGGTATTTACAACTTCGTTGTACCCAGATGATTTACATTCATTAAACTGTTACCAGCACAATTTAACTTAGAAATACATTATTTATATTTATTTAGCCGAATTTCTTGTGCTGAAGGCTAAATGGTATAAACTGGGTCGCAATTCACTTAAAAGTCGGCATAAGTTTTGAAGTTAAACGCAAATTCAAATAATAAAAATATTTCTTTTTAAATATAAACATGTAGACAACTGCTTTTGTTATTAATTTGTACATTCTGAGAAAGAAAACACTAAGTATGTATTCAGCAATAATGATGTGCGAAAAATATTGAGCAATCTTAAATGTGTGATATTCCGAATTACTACAAACCAGAAAAGCAATTTTCAGAGACAACAATAAAAATTAAAAAGTTATGAGCTTTTATTTGTAGTATTGATAGATTTGTCTATTATTTGTGTGTATTTGTCTGTAATTTGTCTGTAGCTATGAGCGACATCTAATCAACAATAGATCAACTCATCGTTAGAAGAAACCATAATATTGAAGACAATATGTACAAGCGCCACCTATGATGAAATAGCCTAAAAATATCATACGGTGTGAAGATCTCTGTAAGGCAGGCAGTTACAATTCTTGATAAGAAAGCAAGATGGCGCTTTTTTATTCTGGAGTTGTATCATTTTAGTATTAATTAATAATAAATACAGGGCAACAAAAAACAGGTCATATATTATTATTAAGAATTTATATTTAATAATTACAGTTTTTATACAAGATATAGAACAAATATTGTCAATAAAATTAATTAATAATATTAAATATATTAATTTGTAGTTTGTTTTATGTTTAAAAATAATAATGATAATAATAGGTAAGGGGGTAAGTAAGAAGTGAATTTCCCGAAATAAAAACCGCTTCCAAAAAAATATCACAGCTAAATTACTAATATATTTACATCAAGGCTAGAGAAGACTGACGACAAATACATAATAACAATATTTTAAACTTAGTATAATTGAGAATAGAATAATAAAATCATTAAAAGGAAGGTTTCCAAAGTATTAAATATGCAGTAAATATGTATAAGAGAGGGGTAGGAGTGAGATTCATTTACAAAACTAGTTTATGTTTAGGTCGTGAACACATTCGTTAAGAACGCAGCCCCATTCCATTAATCATGATGTTGGCCAGTGCATTACGTCTTTTCCTCCAGGCACCCATTCCTTGGGCATAGTACTGTAAATGACGGTACCATATCTTGGTTTGGTCCTCATCGTCCGCCTGAAAGGACAAAAATAATAATATGCATGTAAAAATAGCCATTCGGATTCGATCCATTGATGATACCTTAATTTACTTTTACCAAAAGATGCATAAAAAAAATAAACAGTTTTAAATTTAAACAAACGTAGTAAACTTTTTGTTGGGTTGTTTGGAATAAAACATCGTGTACGAGATAGATTGTGTATAATTATAGAACTATAAATAACAATACCTATCTCATTGGTAACATAAATTTCCTTTCTGGGCTCTGATAGTAATTTAAAAACAGAATAATAAATTTGATGATTTGACAAAATATATTGTTTTCACGTGGAAAAGTTTATCTTAAAACGTTGAATTATTAGGTACCCACGGGTTACCTTTCTGTTAAATTTGTAAAACATTGTTATCAACAAAATAAGTACAGCATATTCATGGAATATTATAAATTATTACCTGCAGTTCTGATATGAGTGAAAATAAAATAGTACTTCGCCCTGTACTGTAGAGAAGGTCAAGGAAAAATTGCAAAGTAATGAAAGTAAAGCTAGGATGGAGCACCCCATCATAATTTCGCTAATACTACCAATTTGTCAAAAAATACGTTTAATCAAAAATGGATAGGAGCCAACGCATCTATTAGTTAGCCTGCACGCTCACCTGACTTGACACCTCTCGATTTTCATCTTTGGGGCTTTGTGAAGAATTAGGTTTACAAGCAGCGACGACAAAATATGATGAAACTTCAAAATAGTATTAGGCAAACGTTAAATAATATTCCTGGTCGAACTATTAGACAAGCTACAAAAAGAGTTATCGCGAGAGCCGAGAAATGCATTGAACACTCGGGCAAGATCTTCGAACATTTATTGAGTTAAGCAAAATTTTGTAATACATAAGGAAATTTATTTGATTATTGTGTTGTTTTTATTCTACTGTTAACGTAACATTTTATTATGATTTTCCATCACCTGCATAGAATTCCATGTTAACAATTTTTTAAAACTTTGTACGCTTCTCATTGGATTATGTTTACGTTAAGAATAGTTATGTACTAGATATTTTTTGTTAAAGATATTATGCTCACTAAAAATATCTTCAAATATACAGGCATTCCATTTAAAAAAATATAAATTTCGAAATCATAAACACCATAGTAATCAGCGTTAAAAACACTAATAATTTGCTCATTTAACTCAAATCGTATAGTTACAGAAATAACTAAGATAGCGATAGTGCACTCCAGATAACTTTGGACACCCTGTATATGTATTTTCCACGAGCGAATAATGATTGAATATGTGTTTTCTTTTTATTTGTACATGTTAGACTATCATGGCACTTACAGTTACATGTCATATTTTTACGACAGGTATATTTCTTAGATTGACATGTAATTTTACAAGAACATTTTTTAAAACCTTGGCCATGTCCTGTAGACTAAGCTGTAGTCACCGATCTAAGAGGAACTTCTTGCCCTTTAGGACAGGTACTAATTTCTGAACGACTGTAATATTTAGCAATAACCCTTTCCTTTGTACCGAAACAAGTAAAATGCGCCTTCTGTAGCCTCTAGCACTACTCCTAAAACTCACCGAGCATCTCCTCTGCCACGGTCAGTGTCGCAAACTGGAATACTTACAGTTGATCCAAGGTTAGGTGTTGGATGACTACTGTCTGAACTCACTTTCATTCGTTTTGCTTGTTCCTCTAATGCATCACGAGCACCTTTTCTGGTACATATTTATTAAGTTTTTCTTTCTATTACAAAATAAATATCTTCTTGGCTATTGTCGTCATCATTTTCCAACTCTGCTTCTTCAGCCACTGCAGATTGCTGTAATGGCATCATCTTGGTTTATGGGGAATTACTATTAATCTATTTAATTCTTCAGTTCTAACATAATTTAAAGTTTTCAATGCAATTTTTGATTTGCATCGAAAGATGGCTTCGTAGAGAGAACTTTTTATTCCAGAATGTAAGGAAATATTCTTCATAAATAGTATAAATCTTGGACCCTCGTTCCATTTCTCTGTTTGATTATCCAGCATCTAACATTACTCAACACCTCATTGGTTCTGGCTGTGATGGACCTATCCGTGTACCAGCTTGAGCGGGGACCACAAGTTTTTTAATCCACAGAGGCGTCGAAAATTTTAAAATGCCCACAAGACGGTAGGCGATCTCTTCTGCTCGTTTCGTTACCAGTGGCCGCAAAATAACGAACTTTGTCCAGTGATCCTGATATATCAGTAAAAAATTTTATTTTCTGTCAGGATGGGATTAATAGTTTATCAAATCTACTTGACAGGGTGAATTTAAATCTTTAAAAATCATGACGATTTTCCATCACCTACATAGAATTACATACATATTGACAAATTTTTTAAACTTTGAACGCTTCCCATTTGTTTATTTTTACGTTAAGAATAGTTATGTACCATCACTGACTTTGGCTATGTCCGGTATCTAGCGGTACCGCTGTCACTATTCCCTTTAAGATAAAACGGACATGGTGCCAGGAGCGCAGGCTGTACCGCTAGATACCGGACATAACTAAAGTCCGTGGGTGTACTGCATTTTTTTGTTGTGCTCATTGAAAATATGTACAGTCATGGACAGATAGAATGTCCGGGTGTACGGAGTGCAAGCTGCGCTCCTGATACAATTCGCTTGACGGCACAAGCGATATTGTATCAGGAGCGCAACATGCATTCCGTATACCCGGACATTCTATCTGTCCATGATAGTACAAATATACAGGCATATCAGTGGCGGCTTCTCAATAAGTGCACATGTGCACGTGTACCCCCAACTAATATCTTCATCTAAAAAAAATTACTTTTGAGTTTGACGTAAATGTAACGTTTTCTATTGGGTATTTAATTTTATTTTTCATTTCCGATGTTCCGGTTCGCGGTTCTGTACATCAGACTCCAGGCGCGAACATAATATTAAACATCCGACGGCACGTACACTGCTTTCTCGAACTGGCCCATGGTTGGAGCAGCAGCTACCTCTCGCGCACCCACACCTCCCGTAATAGTCCACAGTATTTAGCTGGCATATGTATAGCAGTCGCCAGATACGATGGCGAGCAGTGGGGATGCGCCGTAGTCGTTTTTAAAAAGAGGCACGCCCACCTAAACGCACGTGACGTTACGCCGCCTATGGTTTCTTGCAAATTTAATAAAACCGATTACAACAGCTTCCCACTATTTCTAATGCTGCGCGAACTCACTCCCACCGCTCGCCATCGTATTTGGAGCGTGCTATACACATTTATAGTTTGTGTACGGTCGTCTGTGTGTCGCTAGTCTAGTGTGGCGCTACTTTTGAAACTACTTTTGTTGTCTTCGCGCGTAATTATGGCGGAAAATTTGGAGGATCCGATTTGCATTAGCGTACAATCTTTAAAAACAATTCGTGTTTCTTCGCTGACATTAGAAGAAAAACAAAAAATCAAGAGTGCCGGTCGTCCAAAACCGAATTTATCGATCACGCATGTAACAAAATGTTAAACACGCGATTATAAAAGAACCTTTAAGATAGACACTTATGAAAAAGCCGACTGGTTATGTGGTTGTGAAATTAGTAACAGTCCTTGTTTTCCGTGTTTGTTATTTGCTGATGATGTTTAAACAGAATGGACCAAATCCGGTGTCAGGGATTTAATTCATTTAAAAGAAAAAATTAAAAAAACATCAGTTCTAAGACACACCTCTCTGCTAAATTAGGTTTTAATTTATTAGGTAAACAAGATATTCGACAACAATTAAACAGTGCGTACCGACTGAAAATTATAAACTGTATTTAATTTTGTGGTGCTTTCGAATTAGCATTACGTGGCCATTACAAAGGAAATGATTCGATAAATCCTGGTATATTTAAAGGTCTTATCAATTTTTCGGCGGAATTAGATTTAGCACTTAGGGATCATTTGGATCAATCCACAGTATTTAAAGGAACATCCAAAGACATTCAAACTGAATTATTGGACTGTATGCTTTCTGTGTGTCATGCACACATTAAGAAAGAAATTGCTGCTTCAAAAAATTCGGGTTTTCGCCTCCCCCACCCCCCTTCCGGACGCCTCTTTCCCAGACCCACCGGTACCTGCCCACATGTGCATTCCCAAAATAAAAATCCACGCACCGCCACTGAGGCATATACATGAACACGAACACTATAGTAATCAGCGTTAAAACACTAATAATTTGCTCATTTAACTAAAATCGTAGCTACAGAAATAACTAAGATAGCAATAGTGCACCGATAACTTTGAACACGGTGTATACGGTCTAATTACAGTCGGGCTGTATACATACATTGACTAGGCTTTTTGTAACGGACTAACCCTTTTATATACTGTCTGGTATACACGTATATTCGCTAACATTGTATATAAATCACGAAATTGGAGATAAATCTGGACTATTAAATTTCCAGAATCACGTTTATAAATTTTTCCAAAATAATCTCTGTAAAATATATATATAATAAATTTAATAAAATATGTGGCAAAGGAATTACTGATAAGCTGCTCCGTAACACATTAAAAGAGCAATAAAAAGATAAATACAAACATAGCTTCTGGTATTAAGCATATCTATTTACTCTGACTGCCCATACTCATTTATCTTCCTTTTACAACTCAGGTATGGGATCGTCCTGAACGAATATCTTAATATTAATACTAAATCTCTTAATCAAGAATAAATATGTACATATATCTCTGATTAAAAACAGGTAAGATTCCAACAGTATAAGAGGACAATAACACAATAATATTTTCTCTACATATTAACTTTTATACAAAGTAGTGATTCCTTCTCCATAAAAACTTAAGTGTATAAATATACTAAAGAAATTATGAAGAGAAAGGAAGATATAATGAAGCAGTAATTTTAAACATATTACCTGATAACTTAACAATGCACCGAGTAACATTAATAACTTTGTACTTGGCATAATTATGTGATTTCACCACCAATTCGGGCCATCTTCGCGTACGATATGCTTAGCAGAAACATGCACATGATTTAAATGTTTACGTGCAGGGTCGTTTTTTGCCACTAAAAACAAGCATCCGAGCATTTCAACATTAACAATTTCTCCTAATTCACAAGCAATTTCGTTCCATCATTAGAAAATACCAAACGCTAATCTAGTACGGGAAAAAACGCAACTCGTATGTCAACAACCATAGGTATGTGTGTGCATATCTACCAATTTAGTTGGAAAAAGGTGCCCATTACAGAAGTTATTTGCGCGCAATTATAAATCGCATGAACATGTCGTGACCGTTGAGAACCCGGTACTTAGTACTAGTAGGTAATAGTACTCACACATCTCCTGGCTATGCACCACGTATGTATGTACACGATCTTCAACATAAACTGAACAGAAGGTGGAGGATATTCATTTTAATAATGGGATCCATTTTGATGGTTAGCTAACGTGATTGTAGGATATTTTTTCCACAATTAGCGTGCTAATCGACAGGTTCTAGAAACTACTGTTTCAATCATAGTACCTATTCGATAAGAATGACTTTTTGACATTATCAAGTTGAAAATGTGAAAATTTTCGCGAGAGGAAACTATTTACTGCTTGTCCTTGTGATGGATGATGATGTAAGTTCAGAGTAAACTAAGTTAGACGAATAATTAATACATCAAGAAGAAGTATTACCTTTTTTATTTCAGTCTTAATGGTGAATTTGAGGGCAGGTTATTGGCTATAGGGGATTATTGGAAAAATCTAATAAATTAAAAATATTTGCACTATAAGGCCAGAGAAAATGGCATTAGCATACCACAACCGTGTGTTAAATTTTAAATTTGTATATTTAACAGCTATTGTGTCAAATGCCTCCATGAAATTATTAGCTTGCTTGAACTCAAGCATTTTTCGACTAACTTAGATATGAAGATTCATTATTAAATTAGTAATTAGTGGGCGGTAGAAATTAACTTTTTTTCCCGCAGAACATTTAAAACCTAACACCACATAATAGTTACGTAGCAAGTACTCAATTTTACATCCATCAATTAAAAAATGCAACTTATGAAGTAATTGCCTATAATGTTTTATGGCAAAAAAATTAATGATGGTTTTACCTAGTTTGTTTCATAAAATGTATGCATTTTATTACAAAAACTCCGACGACGTCAACTTTTTTTATGTAGTTAACAGCTATCTGATCTTTCTAGGTGCTTTAATTTACAATGCTCGTCCCCTATGCGGTTAGTTCAAGATATAATGTTGTTTGGAGAAAGTGTTTTGGTACTAGGAATAAAAATTAGGTTCCTTGTACTATTTGCTGCTAGGTTTTAAAGGTCGTGCGCATAAAGGTGGAAATTAGCATTAGCTTCCCAAATCAAATCAAGTGTAGGTCATTGTAGATCTAAAGAGCCTGAATCCAGCTTTTGAAATGAAGGCCAAGGAGACCAAATTACTGGTTGCTCTTATACTTTAATAGATTTTCTTTGTGAAAGTGTTTTGGTGCTAGATTTTGAACGTAATGCGCAAAAAAAGTGGCGGCACGATTTTACATTGCTCCTTTGACGAAAAAAATTGCAATTATTTGGAAAACTTACGTGGTGTTATATTTTTGGATGTTAGTTCTCGGAAAGAATGTCAATGGGTTGTGGGGGATGTTTGACAAAACGTAGTGGGATGTCGGCCGTAAATTTGTTTAAAAAAATTGTGAAGGTATCCTAAAAATTGTATAAATAGTTTAAGAACTAGTCTTAAATAGTTGTCATCATTATTGTGTAGAAGGATGTAGAACGATCGTTTTTGACATACTAGAAACATTTGTTCCACACGTCCTATTAAAAGCAACCCGTTTATCAACTGATCAATCTAAGATTAAGAAGTTGGTATATTATTCTATTACTTCTAAAACAAATTTTGTCGATTGATACATAAGCAAAAGGAACACTGTTTTGAATAAGAAGTACGTCACCGTAACAATGTTGGAACTACCTGGAAAATTTGTTGGGTAGATTAATTAAGTTAAGCTTGACTAAGACACTCAATAAATTAAATTAAGTACTGTATGTGACAGTATAAACGCCATATATTATCTTATTTTATTATTATTTAGTTGTAAAATAAGATTGAATACACTGACTTGTCCCAAGTCTTAGCAACTATGAATACAAGTAATCCCTTGTAAAGGTGGTCCTCTTTTCTTGCAATTAAGTGCATTACTTTGAAAACTTATATACATATGCCACATGACTTGGCATTATACCCCAAGTCGACAGAATTCGTGCTTCTGTTTCGCTTTTTTTCGGCTATTGTAAACAATGGACTCAACAAAAAAAAATCACGTACAGGATTAGCAGAATTGACATAATTTTCTGTAGAATTATCGTTACGAACCTATTAAAAAGTAGAACCTTATTTTAAAGTTAATTGCTCGCAAACCAGACCACCAAAGACTCGTAGTTAAGATTTTATCGCTTGAACGAAGATCTAGCATAGAACTACACCGTCCATACATCGTTCAGTTGATGTTGAAGTGCAGTATACATGTCTTAGAAAAAGCAATAATGATATGTTGGGTGAGTGGAAGTAGTTAGTTCGTAATGGACACGGAATGGAGTACGAGCAATTAGATACGAACCTTAAATATAAACGTATCCTTTCCTAGAAGCTCCTGCACTTCGAAATAGCTCTGCCAAGCTGGGTCGGCGGCTATCACGCAGCGGTCGAGGTAGAGCGGCTCGCGCAGCAGGGAATACCGACCGTTCTTGTCGCGGACCAACAACAAAGCGGCCTCGCGGACTCCCGAATGCCGCGAGAATATCAATCCTTCGTCAGCTGGTTCTGGACGATTTGCAGAATTCGATACCTAATTAAAAAACATAATAAATCAGAAGTGTTACTGCTACTTTTTCTTTTAGATTATTGAAGTTTTTCGCGGTATGGATGACACTTTAAACGTATATTTTCTTATGTACCATAACAGAACCAATTAATGTTAAAATTGCAATTATACATACCTTTCCATTGGTTACCAGCAGCGCATTGACGGGAGTCAATTTAATCGTCCTTCCTTTCCTCCAGTTATTATCGGTAGGTTGTGTAAACAGTAGCTTCCCCTCTAAGGCAAATCTCGCTTCGTCATGATTCCATTCCAGAACATCCACGGCTATCTTCCTCAATTTAATATTAACTAAATCCATTTCAGAACTCGATCTTCTTCCATTATTATTGCTAATCCTCCTCCACAGCTTGCTTGGTACATCTTTAGTTTCCGAATTCATATGATTCAAATGCAACTCTATCTTATGTTGGGATTCCTTTAATTGTTCTCTGGTCTCGTGATGAGGTGGAGTAACTTTATAAAGGCGAGCTAGTAGGAGCGGATATTTCGTGACTCGTTGGACTGGAACCATAAGGAAGGAATTGAGATTCATCCGCCTTAAAACGGTATTTTCCATTTGGGATACGCGTAGGAATATTCTAAGTAATTCTTTTTCCTTTTCTAAACTAGCTAGGAGTAAGCTAGCTGCCCCTTGACGTATACAATATGTTTCAAATGCATGTAACATTGGTGCCGCTTCAAGTATTAATTTTCCTATATTTACTGTTAATAAATCTTCATCTCCCTGTTCAATAGCAATTTCGACTGCATCTCTTAAACGCTCAGCTAAAGCTTGACTATTTTCCAGCAACTCTTCAACGTTCAAAAATATCGCTGATAGCTGCTCGGATGTTAACAAACCGGCTACCAACATTGGTTGGTAAAATTCTTCTAATATGATTTGTAAGTCTCTACTATACTTTTCTTCCGTTTCAACTATTTCCGTAATGATCTCCTTCCTTTCTGTCCTCTTTTTCACACATTTTCTGCAAATCAGCGGCTCGTTTTCTCCCAATAAATCAACGGTACCATCGCAGTCCTCGCATATCAACGTTTGCTCCTGTTTCGTCCTGTATTTGCTCAGTGAACTCTTACTAGTTTCCGAACCGACACCAGAATCGTTTCTTTCGACTTCGATGGATCTTTGTACTTTATCATCTAAGAGTGCGTTGGATAAAACTAAGGAACTTTCTTCACTAGAGTCACTGACAGTGCTCATATGCGAGACGCGATTATAGGGCTCTGAGCTTTCTTTCACGTCATCTTCGACGACGACTCCGGAATTGTTAAAGTTGTATGTGTAGCTGTCCTCTGGAACTATGCCACGTTCCTTAGCGTCCACTAGGTAACTTAAAATGTCATATTTGGAGGCACCTTCAAATATGGATCTGAAACAGGAAGAGTATGTGTGGTTTTATGCACAGCATACAAAAAGTTTTGCCTATGAGATGCTCAGGACCAGGAGTGCAAAAATTCTGAAATTAAGATTATAGGTAAAAGAAATGTTTTTGCCGCAGTTCTAAGAATTGGTGTGCTATACACAGGGCGCTTAAAATTAAATTTTCTTTTAGTGTAATTTCAACAAATAAATTTAGATACCTTCAAATATGTACATAATCCTGACCAAAACATGGATATAGCAATAAAGACCTTAAAAATGAATTTATTTCTAATTCATGGAGAATGCCACAAGAAAAACTTGTAGTGTGTTACATAAGAGATATCGTCATTTGATTACAATGATTAAACAGAAATTTGAACGCAATCAACTTTCAGAATGGATATTACTATATAGGGCAAGTTAGGCAAATTTTTAGTGAACAGTTTTTATGAATCGATAGCTGCGTGTAGCTTTGCAGAAATTTATTATTGTGAGCTCCAATACTTGCAACGCAACTTCTCCGAAATGGGAATATTAAAGAGGAAAGGTCCTTTTCTCTTGTTGATCACATATAGTCTACCTTTTATGGCCATTGTTTACTGCATTGAGTACTTTAAGTGTAGTAGTAGTACTTTAAGTACTGTCAGCTTCACCTGAAGATACTGACAGCATAATCGCAGTGAAAACATAATCGGAGTATTTCAACGTAGTTATACATAGTTTCTTTCTTCATTGCCCAGAATGTGGCACTGATCGAACATTAACAGGAAATTTGAGTATGTTATAAGATGTGGAAAGTATATTTCTTTTTAATCAAGAGAGTTAAAACTTTCTATATTGGACGTTAAAGAGATATTATTAGTACGCACATGACTGACTGACTCTTTCTGGAACGCAGGAAAGTGAGCTATGTAGATTTTCATTTTCTACGTCTCTTTGGCGACAGGACATTTTCACTTCTTCTGGAGAAATAAAGCTTAGATCATCTAGCCTAAGTGCAAATTGTTCAAAGTGTTGGGGTATTGAATTTATCAAAAAAAAACAAAAATAAAATAAGTTTTTTTAAGGATTTCCTCCATTTCAGTTTCAACTTGCAAAGATAAAATTTGTGCACTACATCCGGCTGATACTTTAGATATTGATTCTTCGATCGTTGAAGATGTAGAAGAAGAAAAAAAGATTTTACAGAAAACACACCTGGTAAATGTCTATTTACTTTTGAAAAATACTGATTTAATTACATTTGAGTAGCCACTGGTACCTGTAAATGCGGTCAAAAGCCCTACGTTGACAGCAAAAACTATTTTCATCTTTGTGAAAACAATGTTTATGTCGAAAAATTTATTTGTAGTGTCAATAGCATACAAACTGCAGGAGTTTTTACCGAACTCAATAAAGCCAATAAAACATCACTACACATAAATAACAAAAGGTGACTTCGAAGTCGAAATTCCAACTAAGAAATTTACAGCACTTGATCAAGCTGTGTTCGACACAAGAAACTGGAAACAGTGTGTCTTAGCACAATCTAAGAGTGTTTAATATAAATTTAAACATGAATTTGTAATTGTATTGCACCTATTCGAAAAGAGCAAAGGAAACTAATAAATTAAAAGGTGTCAAACTTTCACAGAAAACACACAAGCCACTAGGAATTTACAGAGAATGGGATTACTTCTATGAAATAAATTCGATCTACGACGCAGACAGAGAGGTTTCTATAATTAAAAATATGTATAAAAATTACCAACAAATTCTTTTGTCATAACCGCAAGAATTACTTTTGAAATAGCCTCAATTTAGATTTCAATTATTATCCATGAGCAAAGATCTAGTTCAATGATCCGAGCAATGCTAAAAATGTGAATGCACTTATTGCACAATTACGTAAATGAAATTTTATGATGTTTAAACGCACTTAAGATAAATGCGTTCAGATAATCGCTTTCACAAATATAAACCGCTTTTACGGAATTGTACGGAATGCTAAGCAAGCAAATATGATTATTCCAGTAATTGTTAAAATTAAACTTGTTTAACGCCCATAAAGCGATAAAACCATTTAGCGAGGTATATGTTCTGTGTGGGCGACCTGCACGCTGAGGTAAACATTCAAGGATTACCTGTTCCAAATATATTTTTTTTGCGGTAATAGAGGACTTTCCCAATGCTATTATTGGAGGAGATAGAACAAAACAATTACAATGTTTTATCGCTGTTAAGATATTACAACAGCAGGTTAAATGGGTTTTAATTTATTGGTTTGGATTGACGCATCTCGTAGGGGTACAAAAACAAGGCCTAAACGTTAAATTTCTTAGTTTCAGTTTCAAGTTATTTTGGGTTTTATATCTTGCTAGTCAAGTTTGAGGATCCACGGGGTAAATTTTTACGTCCAGGACAATGGCACGATAATATGTTGAAGGACGTACATATACTGATTGCTTTGCTGATGCTAGACCCTCTACAACCTTTAAAATTTGTTTCAACAGAAAATAATGTGTGCGACATAAAAGTTGTTTCCACAGGCTTATCACAATATCATCATAAACTAGAATTTTCCATATAAAATATGTTGATTCTATTCTTGTAAAGTTGTCAGAGAGTTAATATTGATAGCAATAACATAAAGCAGACGCTTCATAATGAAATACAAAGAGATATGTTGAATATTCGTCAACCATAAAATGTTAGATATATTGACCAGTAATTGGACTTGAAGGCTGCCACTGATGGAAGTGAATTTAATTAAAAGTAAAAAGCGGTTTATCCATACAAATAGGTGTGAAAATATACATAAAACAACGAGAACCAAGATAACGGATATTGTATAACGAATTAAATGAATATAAAGAAAAATGTTCCTTATGAACAATTGGGAAGCTGTTAAAACAATTTCATGATGTGTGGGTGAAAAAAATATACGTCCTAAGTGAAGTTTGGCCAAAAATATTGATTAGGTATGCAAGAAATAAAGATTTACTCAGCACGGAAAGATGGCTTCTCTTAGCAACCTTGTGCAACCTTTCAGATTAGCAAAGTGTAATCGTCCTTAGATATTTAGGCAAGCAATGGACAGACACGCAGTAGCAATGCATTGATTGTTTGGGCCATTTTTTTGTCAAGAGAAATCCACAATAAAATATCAGTTTAGTTTTGGGGTAATTGTTCCAGCAAAAAGAGCTTGAAGGAAGCCAAGTTCACTCCAAACACACTTATGCGACAGAATTTGGGCAGAAAAGTTTAAAGACAAATCTTGAACCACATCCAAATGATTTCCCAGTAGAATGAAGGCTGAAGCAATTTAAGAACCTTTGGAGACTGTCATCTTCTTCGCAAACCCATTGTTGCTGGATCTTATAGATTTTTGTGTTGTGTGATATATCTGAGTGACAGCAGATATATAACCAAAGGTAGATGCAATTTTGGGCACGATCTCCAGATGAACGATAAAGATGAATCAATCAAAATACAGATAAAACGACGATTAAGAAACTTTCTGTGGTCCAGACTAATAATGCTTGTGTGTTTTACATTTTGTTTTCCTACTTTTCTAATGGATGTGCTCTAGGTCGAACCAAAATATAATTTCAAGCAATTGGTCAAAAACCACAAGAAGATCTTAATATATTAATCTTGCTATTCCAATTATGTCAAAATTTAGGAATACTAACACCACCCCACTTTTACATTTCCGTAAGCAGTCCCCTCCTACCTTCTACAAAAATTTTGATCCAAACAAAGGAAACTCTTAGTGTCTTAAAAAAACAAATAACTAAGCTTACCTTGTAGTATATTCTTTATCTAATTGGAGATCATCTAATAACATCTTTGGGGGTGGATTGGATGGCAACGGCGGCGGAATTTCAATTTCTTCGTAAATCGGATCGACATTCGCTTTAATGCTTTCGTAATGATGGTCATCACTTTCAGAGACTTCAACAGCCGACTCAGCTAGTAACTCGTAAAATTTCGATCTTGTACTCAATTCTTCCTCAGTAACCGAACTCCTGTTACTATTATCAGTATAACAATCAGATCCTGGATCCATAATTTCGTACTGAGTCGTCGAACTGTGTTCAGAACTGACATCTTTGTCATCATCCACGATAACGTTATCGTGATTCCTTAATTTCAAGAATGATTCCTCGATCAATTGGGAGACGTGATTGGGAGGTAATTTATCAATTGATGCTGTACCATTTAGAAGTGAATCGTTTAAGAAGCTCGCCACCAGATCGTCGGATTCGATTGTTTTTCTAGAGCGTGGTCTCCTGGACACATCTGACTTTCCACAGACGTGAGGGACTAAGTTTCTCTTGACGGCTTCTACTGGATCACACAAAATTTGCTTCAGCATCTCTGTAGAACACAGTACGTCTAGCGCATTAGTTGCAATCGACTCCTTTTGATTTTCACGAATTAATTGGTTGTTAACTTGTGAACTGGGTTGATTACTAATTCTTGTTGAATAATTTGATGTGGAATTATTCACAGGTTGGCAACCTGCAGACTCTTTTACATCTTCATATTTATTAGTATCGTCTCGATTTCTTTCCGTATCAGCGATCTTTTCTAAAAGTGTTGAAGGACGAACAAAATTACCGGTAATATAAATTGAGCTGCTCTTTCTTTCAGGCGGTGGAATTGTCACTCCGCTATCTTTTACAACTACAGAAGATTGGTAAATCGATACATCATCGTTAACGTTAACAGTGCAGTAACAATCGTCCCCATTGATCATGATAGACGTTTTCCCGAGATTGTTGTCAGTGATTGTCACAGAACTCATGTTTGTTTCGGGAAATTCGTTTCTAATTTTCAATTTGTGAACTGGTGGAGTTAATGGAGAAGAAATTTTAACTATGGTCTTGTTGGTGGTTTCGTTCACAACTACGGGAGAGGCTATATTAATAGGGTGATTGTTTGTCATGCTGATAGTAAACGATTGTCGGTTGTTACTTTTCTTCCTGGGAGGAGCGGCCGGTGGGTCGCTGTTCATAGATTCCAAACTACTCTCGTTGCTCTCCGATTGATCGGAACTGGTGCTTGACATGTAGTTGACTTGATCCAAAAAACTTGATTGTGGTGGTGATTTCGCTTCAATTTTCTTGATAGTCGAGACTTCTTCGATAAAATCATTTATGTTGCCGGCGTTAGTATTATTTTTAATATCATTTGGAGGAGGAATATCATCTCCAGCGGATTTCTTTGGTATATCTAGCCTAGTTTCTGGAATGGTTTTGCGCGGCATATCAACTATCTGTTTTGAATCTCCAATAATACTCAAAGCTCTCTCATTGTTTGTTTCTGAAATATCTTTATTGTGAAAATTATTCTGGTTGTGAGTGGATATCGGACAAATCTCTAATACATTTCCTGTTTTTCTAGTTCTTTTAGATTTAGTTTCGATTGATACATCATTTCTGCTCTGAGTTATATTTTTCATTGCTTGTTGAGATCTTTCCACAGCTTTTTCTATAAGATTTGCTGCAAATTCCTTCTCCGTCATAGATTTCTTTGCATCAGTAGCTTCTTTAAACGGTTTATCATTTAAAATTGTATTTTCTAAGAGCGGTAAAACGTTTTCGTTCCGATCTTGTGAAATAATTAAGCATTCTGGAGATGCTAGAGGCGCCAATTTCGGAACTTCAGGTAATTTTAAATGTGTCTCGCTCATTTCGGCAGCAGATTTAGACTGGATTACATTTAGTGAAGGCGGAGGTTGGGGAGGAGGTCCCCGCGGTCTGATTTTCTCGAAGTTCTTCAATTTAGTCGTATCAACACCGTCCAGTTTTTCCAAATCATTTTTCGTAAATACATCTCTCGTATCATTTCTACCAGATTTTAAACGCAACGCCATAGTATCGTGGAAGAAAACCTTAGCGGCTTCTTGAGTCTTTCGTTCACTTTTCGTCCGACGAAGTTTGTACGTGTTCGTTGTTTGTACGGAAGAACCTGGAAGAAATTAGTATAAAAGGTTATTTAATAATTATATAGTTATATGAAAATCAATCATCTTCGTTGATCGAAATTTTAAAAATATTTTGTTATATGCAGGTAAGATTTGATTAAATGTCAGTTCATCAATTTTATATAATTATTACTTTAACCTCATAGATTAAAGAGTAATCTTCATTAATAAAAAAAAAAACTATTCAACCTAATTGAAATGTGTCCGGAAAATGTCAAGGCTGAGGCAAACAATTACGAGCGTGTAACATTCTAGAATTTTTAACGGTTAAAAAAAGGATAACTGTATACAGAGTCGCTGTAAATAAAGAACAAATAAAACTACGGATATGATTAAATATTTTTGTAATTGTTTTCTGTGGAAAATTGGGTTCTGTTGCATACATTTAACATCGTCTGATCGATAGAATTTTTGTTCCCCCGCCATAATGGTTTATTTGTACAGTGTGGTCTTTAAATATGAGATCTGATCAGGTAATAACATTCCAAATGTAGACTCGTTTTAGATTAATTTTATTATGTTGGCATTATAAATCTAAACGGACGATTTAAAAAACACCATCCAGACTTTATCAAAAGGCATCTCAATCTGCTTGCACTAAGATGAATTGATCAAAATCCTATCTGCACTAACTACCCTCAGGATAAATTCAATTTTAAGGTGGTGCTCGGTTGCTACAAGAACCTCGACTTGTGGCAACATTCTAGGATCAGAGGACATAAATTTGGCGAGAAGTTAAGAGAAAATACCAGTGAACGATGAAAATCAGTTTGTAGGAATTTCTATACCTCCATCAAAATGATTGTCATACCTTAATTTGCTACCAAGCACCTTCTACTAAACTAAACTGCCTAAATTATTGTCTATCTTTTCGCCAGGCAGGAGCTCACGGATGTATTTGCAGTGGAACGACTGGATGAACTCATATTAGTCGATCAGTTTACAGACTCCGTTGTTCAGAAGCAACTAATAAGTTGAGAGACCATAATTAATTAATTAAATAGAGGCGAGGAACAAAGTTTGCCTCCGGTTTGACCATCTTGATTCGAGCTAAAATAGTTACAAGAATGTACCCAAGTGGCGATGTCCTATGTCATACATACGAAAAAAGGTTCAATCACCATAATATTTGCTCCAACTAATTTATCATCCCTCGTCAGATCTTGCTCTCCTCATGTTAATTTTTTAGAGTAGTCATTTTGAATTTATTGACCACATAGATGAATCAACAAACATCAAACATTATGAATCCAGACTTATGTACGGATTAATATTTTGGGGATCTTCTCCTTATAGCATAAGCATATTTATTCTTCAAAAGATGGCGGTGAGAAACATTGTAGGAGCCAGTAGGCGAACTTCCTGTAGAGAGTTATTTAAAAATCTAAGCATTTTAACACTTACATCTTTGTATATTTTTGAAGTACTCCTTTTTGTGAAGAATAATTTAAGTACGTTTATAACGCATAGCACCTTCCATGACTATAATACTAGAAATAAAGACAGTCTTTGTGTTCCCTAGCATCGTTTAGCAGCCTATGAGAGGTCACCTCAGTATATGGGCATAAAGATGTATAATGTTCTGCCTAACGATATCAAGATTTTAAGTAATGCTTCAATGTTTAGAAGTAGGTAGAAGGCTTTCTTGGTGGGTAGAGCACCTTGGAGGAGTATTTTAGTTTCAATAGCTCTTAGTACTAATGTTTCTATCTATTGTTTTGTATTATTTCTGTATTTTATTTTGGTTTCTGTATTTTATTTTTCTTTCTGTATTTTTGACTAGTCTCATACCATATTGGTCCAGAAGACAATAAAACATTTATTTATTTATTTATTTATTTATTTATTAGAGTAAATATTGTCATATAAAAAAAATCCGAACACAAAGTGGATACACTTCGGAAAGAATGTGGCAATAAGTTTAATTATTTCCTGATCAGGTCCCGTACTTTACTTTTGCACTTTATGCTACATTGCTTTCTGTTATTATTTGTCAATTTTTTCCAAGGGTATTCCACGCTAAAAACAAAGTAATAATAGAAAATCGTGCGATTTGTAATGGCTTCGCCTGGTGTGGAACGAATGAAAGTGTTGTCTATAAGAATAGCCGCTAATAACTAGGTTATAAACAAGCACAAATGTGTTGTTCCACGCAATGGGATTCCACTTATACGAACCACTACACTATAAGCAAAGACAAAGTTACAAGTAATTTCTCTGGGAGGTAGAGTTTATGTCCTGATGAACATTATAGCTACCTAATCTTGGATGAAATGACTTTCATCTATGATAATAAAGTTAATTAATAAAGCATATTAGACTGGGTTTTCTTATAGAAAACAGCTTCAAGTTGCAAGTGTTTTTGATTGATGTAAAGCTTTTATCATTTAAAATATATACTCAGTGACACTAGAAGTGGTACATCCAGACGGAATCATTTGTTTAATTTGATGAAATTATATTAACATTTAACACGACACAAATTAATAATGTGTTTGGCGACTGCGTAGCTGAGTACAATCTTGTACACATCCAAGAATCGACAAAATGAGATGGTCGATTTCTGCTTGTGGTACCTTGTTCCAAGCAACTTAAACTTCATTGAGTAACTGCGCCAAACTTTGTGGAGGATGTTGCAAAGTGGACAGTCTCCTCCCCATGATATCCCACACATATTCGATGGGGTTTAAATCCAGGGAACGAGATGTCCACGGCAAAACATTAACGCTTGCTTCTTGGAAAAATTCTATAATTCGACAAGCAATTTGGATTTGTGCATGGTCTTGCTGGAAAAGGACGTGTGAACGGCCTTCTAAATAAGGTAGTAAAGAGGTTTGTAGGACATCATCAACATAACGCGCAGCTGTTATACTGCCTCGGTTAAACAGAACTAGTAATCGACTACTAGAAGAAATAGCCCCCCAAACCATTAATTCTATAATTCTCTGTGGATGCTTCTCAACAGCAAACCCAAATAACGTCGCTCTCCACGCCGGCGTCGTATCCTTCTAAGGCCATCGTGCATACCTAGACAGAATCGCGTCGCTGAAGAAGACATTAGAAAAGTAAGAGAATTTTTTTTCGCAAAAAAGTCTCAATGATAAAAAGTTGACATTCTTAGCATAGCAAGCGTGATGCCAAAGAATCAAGAACAAATTACTCCTTCTGGGTGTAACACTTCTGATGCCACTGGGTATATGTAATGAGGCTGATAATAAATTAAGTGGTAATAATACTTATTAAAAATAATTAATAAAATACGAAATGAGAAGAAATCCCTTGTAGCAAAAGTTTAAAATTTCTTTTAAAATTCAAAAACTAGCTAACAGAGAATATTAAATTCAAACGATTTTTATTTCAATTTTATTGAAAGTACATTGAGTAGATGCATTATCACAGCGAGACAAAAATTGTCATATAGAAATATTTTGATATAGTTAACTGTATCATTTTTAATAGCGGACACATATGACTAGAGAGAAAACGTTATTTATTTTGCATTTATTTGCATGTATTAAGCTCATGTTGTTAATTAATTATTGATACAATATGTGGGTTGTTGTAACGAATAAATTAGGAAAGAATTCCAGTTAATATCTGAATTTTTAATTTGAACGTACAAGAACGTAACTGTTACTGTTATAATTTCACGAAGATTCCGTTGTTCTTGATTAAAATACACGTTATAGTAGTCTGTATAGTATATTAGTATATATTTCTCAATAAATTCTTATTGTATAATACTATTGTATATTATCTGCATATTTTCTGAAGCGCTAAATAAAGGTTACAAGGAATTTATCAAAATGGGTAAACACAGGTATGGCTACACTTTGCTGAAACAGCTTTCTTGATACTCCTTGGTTAAAAGCGTCAGTTGAGGTAAGTGCACTTTGGAAATAATTGCACCTTTGGTTAATAACTGAAGAGGTCCGTCCATATGAGTAACATTCCAAATTTTACTCGTCCTTCCGTGTTTACGTACTTTCTTACTCGCCGTCGGCCACCGTTACATTCAACTCACTTCAGTATAATTATGTACGAACAAACTACTACACATTATATCTTTAGGATAACTTAAATTTTCACCAGGATTAGTGGAAAACTATTTTGTTGTACCTCAAGAAGAGAAGTTAAATTAATGTGTAGTAGGGTTGGTGCAATTGCTTGTTAAAATATATATTTTTAATTGCAACAGGAGAATTTGGTACAAAATATGTGTGTATATAATATCCATAATATATGTATCTATATAATTTACAATAAAAAACCCTATTTCCGAGTGGAAATACCAGAAAGGAACAAACAAATCCATCGTAAGAGTTTTTGCCGAAGAAAATAAACGTTGCCATTGATATACAACTGGTACTAGACGGAAAAAAAAACCATCCTGATAGGTGCAAACGCTGAAAACAAAAACCAACCACCCTCGTTAGTGTTAACCCTGGACATGTTATGTAGCAATAGAAAGCAAGAGTAGAGAAATCTCCTTTTAAAATGATTTCGCAATGCAATTTCTATGAGAACTTTAAATTAAAAAAAAAGTGTTTGTTCTTTTTGATAACCATTTCTTGGATAGGCTATGTTTTCGGAATCTTACAAAAACTGGAATACCATTTTATGGAAAGAATATCAGAGGGCAAAAAAAATCGATTTTCGGTATTACTTGATGCAACATTGTCTAAATTAATAAAGTTCAGATCATCAGCAGATCAGCACACTTAAAAAAAAAAGAACAAAAATTGGGCTATAACGAAACGCAAGTGTTAAATTAGGACAGCTAGTAGATCATTTCAAAGATTACATTAGACCAACGTTTGAGTTTGACAGCTGATAATTTATGAGGGCCAAAAGTGAGAGTCCAGAGAACATAAATTGTAGAAAATGTCTGTACTGTGGTACATATATGGACACCTCCAAGCCCAGACACAGAAGTAGGACTAAGTATTTGCAGACAGCGATATAAGGTTTTGGTTTCATTACGTACAAGCCGAACTATTTACCAAGCAGAAACACAACCTATTGAACAATGTTTAAAAGGACGTCGCCAAAATGTATGCATATACGACTTCTCAGATGCCCAAGCAGTAGTGAAGGCTCTAGAGGCATGTGTTTTTGCGTCGAAACTGCCAGATATCACTAGAACCCACATAAAAGGTCACCCCAAATAGTGGAAAACATTTAAAAAGTCCAGTAGTTTTTCAGCCGGTAAAGCTAAATCTGTGCTATATTAGAACAAAAGAGACCGTCACAACTTTATTTATAGCCACGGTCCTTTGAGATATCATCTCAAGATAAATAATAAAGGAAGGTGGATAACAATAAATGTCAATTTTGTTTTAAACATACTGAAACGTGTGATGGTATCCCAATAAAAGTACTGGTACCTGGACAATCGCCATTAAAATTAGCTATAGGAAAGCCATATACCCACAAAGAGGTTTTAAAACTCTTCATATTTAAATTGAAGTAAAATGAATAACGGTGAATGAGGCGATTTGTCTGACTATGCTAGTGTTTTAATAAGTTTAGGGTATTCTGTAATGTAGAATGTTTTTAATGTATGTACTTTTTGCAACGACAGAAAACAAAGAAGTTTTTGCATAATAAAAACGTGAAGTATCTAGCATGAGTAAATTATTTGATGAAATACAAGCTTCCGTTTTAAATATTTTATGTTTAATTTAATTAACTTGTAATTCCATACAAAACAAAATATGTCTGTAGACCTACATACATATGTATGTAGCGTTACTACAAAATGGCATATTTTATGCAATCAACATCAGTACCTATTTATAAGTGTCTGCCACCGTTTATATGCTCTCAACAATATGATTGATATTCATTGGCGCTCAGTTTGTAAGAAATACCTTTATCTTTACTGGTTTCGCTGTCGGTAGTGGATTCCTCCTGCATATTATGCTTTACTGATATCGCTATTTTCTCCTCCTCCTCGCCTTCCGTATTCTCCTCCTTCTCGTTGTCGCGCTCTGTAATTTCGGGAACATCGACAAAAACCTCGTTGTCCGTTTCATAATCGTTCGGCAGTACTTTATTCTCGCGAGAAACGAGTTCGTTTTCAACTAAAAACTGCACCTTTTTCCTGGGCGTACTGTTGTTCGCGGGTAATGGCAAGTAAAAGTGTGACCCACTTTTGCGGGCCGGCGAGGGGCTGCGTTCAACTGGACCGCCTCTCAAATCCGTGTCATTGAAAGTTGTCGTGGGCTTCTTCAGTATCGACTTGAACCGGTTACTATTGCTAGCGTTATTAATGTTGTTATTGCATTCAGATTCCTTTTCGTTGGGATTCGATTTGTTGTTAGCTGTATTCGATTGTGCGATTTTCGCTCGTGCCATTTGATATTGTTGGTAATTATGACTGCTTTTGCTGTGTCTTTGACTCGATTGCCGACGTATTTGCACGTCTTCGTATTCGCTGTTTTGCATCTCTTGTACTTTAGGTCTTACTCTAATCCTCTGCCCGTTCACCAAGGTAATACTGGCATCTGGAGGCTCATCCGTACCCATTAATTCATAAGGATTCACACTACATTCTAAAATTGATTTTCTACCAACAGTTGAGTATTTTGACGGATTATGATTAGTACTAGATTTACTTCTCAAAGACGAACTAGCAGTCCTATTTTCACTACTAGTTCTACTCTTACTAGGTGAAACAGATCTTGCCCTATATTGGGTATGAGCAACGTTATCAGAGATAGCCAAACGTGACCGCCTCATTAAGTCGTACGGATCTCCAGATGTATTTAAAATTGAAGGTCTTGATTTTGAAGAGGACACCTTGACAGTTCCGGCTCTCACACATGTTGGCTGCGTTGGGGCGGTAGGATAACACCGAACTGTACCAAACTTGGATGCCTCTATTGCGTTCAAGGGTATTTTCGTGCCTTTGCATTTCTTACAGATAGTTTGGCCTTTCTTCGAAGACCTTTTTGTACCGTTTAAGTAATCTGCGCAGGAGCAGAGGACTAGGGCGGGTGTGAGTAGTAGGCCACTTGGCGCCCTAACGCTCCCATAAAGCCAAGGTTCTGCGTACCGCATGGAACGTGATAGTGAGCTTTCGGCTTCTTCTGATTTTGACCAAGATTGACTAGAGGATGAACTCTGCAAAAATAAGAAGAACAGATTAAAGATGAGTAGTTCAAATATGATTATCTACGTTTATAAAATGATTGATTAATAGGTAGACAGATACACATAATCAAATTTTAGACTTTAGTTATTTTTAAAGTTTATGGGAACTATAGGAGTAATAAAATTTTTAAAACTAATAGGAACCGATAATAATAATATATTTCTTGGTTGTCACAACATCATACGTAGATATCAAATGTGCTATGATTGCATAAATGTGAAAATATGAATACTGCCACGTATGTTAATACTAATAAAAAGTTGGGTTACTATAGTGGTATGTAGATGAATAGAATGTAATAGTGTTTCAGGCTTTGAATTTATATTGTAAAAGTTTATTTCACGGTATGAATAATTCTAAAGAAGAACTTGTAGATATCTTTGAATTACGTGAAAGCGAAAAAAATTGCTTTCTTGCAAGCAGAATTTATGCTCAAAAATATTCTGACAAAAAACATCCAGATAAAAGATGTTTTAAGATGTTGTTGAAAAGGTTCATAGGAACGGGAAGTGTGAAGTATAAAACAGCAAATAGATCAAAACTTGTAAGAATTGAGAGCAATGAATGATCGTTATTTCTTGATGGCAACAGAAAATCCCACTTTCAGCCAAGAGAAAATTAGTAGTAAAAACAGAAAGCAATGGGACTTCCGTTCAAGGAATTTGGTAAAAGAATCACTTTCGTGGATAGTAGGAAATTCCTTCAGCCATCGCTTCCGTCTTTGTTTGGATGTATGGAATGTATTTTAAAACTCTATTGTAGTGTGTATTTCCTTAGTTTGGTTTATGTTTTTCGTTACTTTCATTTTGTTATTAGTTACATATTTTGAATTGTACGATTTTAGCAAAAACGACTAGACATAGTCATATATAATTTATGTAATTAACAAAATTTGTCCATAATTAAGATCTGCATCCGTTTATGTAAAAATATACATTTTTCGTCTGAATGTCTTTTGTCAGGATAGTTTTGAGCATAAATTGAGCATAATACAAAGGTCATGAATACAAGTTCTTTGTTGAAATAATTCATACCGTGAAATAGACTTAAAATATAAATTCAACGCTTGTTACCCTATTATATTCTATTCATTTACATATCACTATAGTAACCCAACTTTTTATTAGTATTAACATACGTGGCGGTATTTATATTTTCAAATTTTATGCAATCATAGCACATTTAACACCTACGTATGTATCTACACAATACATTTCGTACACATTTTTAAATTTTGCTTTTTTATCAAAAACTACTATAGATAGTCATAGGAACATATTCACAAAAATTGTTGATAATTATAATCGGCATCTGTTTATGCAAACATATACAGGGTAGTGTACAATGTAGTGTCCAATTTAAAAACAATCTAAAAAAGTTAGTTAAAGTTTCCGAAATTGGAGCATGAATTCTGAACACCCTGTATGTCGCAACAGTATGCATTTTTGCCTAAATTATGCATTTGTGCCTTGCTAAATTAATTCCCAATTATTTCATTGTTAAACAGCGCATTTGTGGCAGTAGGGGAAACCGGGGCAGATTGTAACAAAAAATATTTCACATTTTTTTTTTCATAGAACTATCATCCCTAACCATAATTTTTATCGTGAGCTTTTACTTGTATATCTGATGATCAAATTAGATAAATACATACGATAAAATATTTTAAAACAAAACGGATATCGTCGTTTTTAACAGATATAACACTTTGTTACAACGTGCCCCGTCTTGGGGTAAGATGTAACAGTACATGGAGTAAGCTGTAACATATTTTTTAATACATTTTTAAAAGGAACAAACACACTTCTGTCCATTGACTGCAGACGATGTGAATAGTGGGGTGGAAATAACAACATTACCACCCCATTTTCTTTTGCCTAGTTTATTGTTTGTATTGCCAAATGGGACTCATGATTATCCAACAAAAATAAGACTGGTTTTTCTTTTGTTGGGTTAACATGAGCAACAAAGTGTTGCATAAATTGGTAAAAATCTTCTGCCGTCATCCATCCAGAACCATTAGCTGCGCCAATGGATCCTGGAGGACCATCCCTAATGAAGTGGTCCTGGATTTTTTCCTAGGAAAGAGAAACATAGGAGGAGTAGCATTTCCTATCGCACTTACGGCAACACATATGGTGACCAGAATTCCCCTTTTACTCGATGTAATGCCACCCATTTGCTTCGTTTCTTTTACGGCAATAACTTTGCTTATTTTTTGTAAAGTTGTCACTCCAGTCTCGTCTGCGTTCCATATTTGAGCAGCTATGAAACTGTATCTATCTCTAACGTTCGCTAATTTATCAAAAAAAAAAAGATAAACATTGTTTTTATTAAAATTCGTTGCCCTTTGTAAACTTGTAGGCTCTGGAGTTCTAATAGAAAGATCACTGTTTTTCTTAAAAAAATATTGTTAGCCAATCTTCTCCTGCTGTTTTGTTTTGTGTCCAGGAATACTACATGCGACGCACACTCATAGGCTAATTTGTGAACTTCCTTAGGAGTCAAACCAAAATAAATTTTCGAAGCTTGTTTTAAATATTCAACTAGGATGGGTGACTGTTGATTATTAAAAACTGGACGTCGCCTATAACCGCGTAATACGATCTTCAGAACCTTCTAGCTTTTTCACATATCTGGAGCGAGTAACATGACATATATTTAGTGAATTTGCCACAAAGCGTATAGATTCCTTATTATGTACTACTCTGTTAACTGCCTCTTCCATATCTTCTTTCGAAGTAGAACCTCTTTCTGTTTTCGTTATGTACGTTCGCATTCTAAAAATTAATTGTAGGTAGGTATTTGTCTGTGGCATATACATCGGGGCAAGTTGTAACATGTTACATTTTGCCCCTGAAAACTTGTTACAATTTGCCCCGAAATTGATTTTTTTCGTTTTATATTGGCAAATAAAACAATAAACATCAAGTCAATGAGAACGTTCAATATTATTATAACACACTTCGCTGTTAGTCATTTGTGCCCAAGAAACCAAACTTGAATCGGTTTCAACGAGTAGTTATTTGAAATTAAAGTACGAGGTCGAGATTTACTTACGCGCTGGAAATATGAACAAAGTTGGAAATAATAGTAACATCGACATCGGCTGCTTGACTTGCTGCGTACTACTGAGCGTCATAGTGTTTCTTGGTTGCTCGCTCGTAATGCGAAGTTGCCAGATTTTATAGTCAGGAAATATTTGATATGTTACAACTTACCCCGTGTTACAATCTGCCCCGGTCTCCCCTACTGATTTTTTTAATGGCGCTATGTAAATATCGATTCTTTAACAAAAATATTAATTTCCACTAAACAAGCGCATCAAATAAAAAAATAAAATAGGTACGTATAGACAATAGTCAGTGACATCCAAAAATGTAAAAATATACACAATGTTCTATTTAAAAAAATATATGTGATTATGCCGATTATTTTTCGAAAACCCTGTATAATCCAAAATAATTTTCAGACATACTCCTTAATGTGTAGTTTCACAGTGTGTTTCAGAAAATCGTGTCACTTGAATAGAAAATGAGCAATCAAAGACCGGAATTCAGTTGCAGGACCCTGTATAAGTAAGTATAAATAAGTAATACTTGTCTGCTCCTTAATTAAGGAGTTATTGCTATGAAAAGTGTACACGTAACCTGAGAATCATCAGATTTTGCTTATTAACAACAAACATTAATATCCTTAGAACCAGTCATACATAGACAATAAAAACCAAGAATGATATTAAATGTTTAATAAATGTTCTTCAATAAACTTTCTACTGCAACTACTTTTTTTCTGCGTATGCTGGTGTATGTGTACACCTAAATAGCTCATACTCATAAATGAAATGCCAATATTTATTCTAATATGGAATCACCTTTGATAAAGATAATTTCAAATGCACTTTCGTTTTGAGCTCCACGTGGAGATTACCTTATTAATTTATGCAGCAGCTCTCTATAACTGATTCGTATAAACTCGTACAGTGGAATAAATTAGAGTTAATTTCTAGACAACTGATATGAAGTTATACTGAATGATAAAATCTCGCAAATCCCTTCTCAGGTAAAACAAAAACAAACATCTACTCTGTAGGTAGTCACAACAACTTTATGACCCTCCTTTAAATGATTTTTTTATTTAAAAGGATATATTCATCTAATATAATCTCAAATTTAAAAATGTATGCAAATTAGCGCAACATATACCTACATACGTTGATTATTCTGATCTTGTGGTCCTATTAAAGCAATTAAATAATTTTATAAATCGAAACAAGCGTTTAAGGTTTGTCAACTTTGGTAGTAATGACGCAGCCGAACGAATTTATTGACAGTTAATTTTAATTAATTGCTCTACGTTTCCCATCAACTTCGAAGTAGTTCAAATTAAATATTGAAAACGATCCAGTAACAATCATTTATAGTTGTGAATACTTACCCTGAAGCCATAAGATGAATAATCTGCATCCGGTGGTGTTATTGGGTATCGTCGCATCGCATGGCTAACCACTGTAGCCATGGAAATACAGATGTATCCACATCACTGCAACAAAGAGATTTGAGGTTAACGAACGAAGTCTTAATAAATGTAGTTTTGTTTTATATATAAATACGTTGTGTAAGTATTTTAAAATTATATTGAAACGACGATATTGTTTACATTTTCATTTCAAACTATACAGTGTTAAGGAGATGTATAAACACGCAGTGGCAATATGAAAGATGAAATAAAGTGGCAGGTTAGCAGAGACTGATGCAGCAATATTGTAGGTGAAATAACCTGTTTGTGGTCAGACATAGAATATTTTGGCAAATTATATACATATTATCCATTCAGTTCCAATAGATTTTGCCATCTTTCTGGCAACAGCATGATTTCAACAGCATAAAATGTTTTTTCCTTACTGGGAAAAAACTGACCCCGATGATTTCTGATAAACTCATTTGAAGTAAAGGTTTTACCGTCTAAAAATTATTGTAAAGACCGGAACAAATAGAGATCAGAAGGTACCAGATATGGAGAATATGGGGGGTGTGGAAGTACATCCTATTCATGCTGTAAAAGCTTTTGGCTGGTTACCAAACTTGTATAACGTCTCGAGTAATCTTGGTGGTTTAAGTAAATGATTCAATTTGTCTAGGTGATGACAGTACACTTCAGAATTAATAGTTGTATTGTCTGGCAAAAGTTAAAAAAAATCGATTTCTGTGGGATTTCACCAAAAAGATAGCCATCACCTTTTTGAATGAGTATTGGCTTTCGAAATTCTTCGAAACTATTTATCGCCGCAGTGATACTGCTCTTCAAAAATGCATCATTTTCTTGACGTTTTAGAAGCAAATTATAAAGATCAACGACACGACACAAATTTCTTTCCATAATATATGAAGAACCGCTTTGTCGAGCATTGAGGTTAAACCTAGGCCTTTGAAGTGGTCATGAAGAATTGAATGCATAACTGCGTTTTGCATTAAATAATGCCCTTCTTGTGTCTTTATCATCTTCAAATGGCCTTCGAGAAGGTGGTGCACCTTCAACATCAAAATTGTCGGATTAGGATTTTGCAAACAAGTTTTGGCGCTGGCGTACTGTCTCATGCGTGAACGGTATCTTTACTACTCTGTAGAATCAATCAAACTTTCTCACAAGAAAGCCTTACTATATTAGCTCTCAAAACATAATTATTATGCGGCTTAAATGCGAAGTTGAATGTGAAACAATACAATTAAAGCCTCTGTCGGGAAAAAACAAAATTACTTTCTAAACAACCTAACAAACTCAAAATAAACCAAACATTGTTGACGCTTTGACAAATGATTCGTGACAGATGCGAAACGATTTATCCTTACATACAACACAACCCCTGCGTCGCCAAGCATTTAGCCAATTTATAATTAAAAACACAATTAATAGCAATAGTCATATTGAGAATGCTTTGCCTCAAAGTGAATTTCATTTTCGTATAAAACGAACCAACAATGTAATAATTTTGTTCAAAAAAATTAAAGCTAAAATCTATTGCAAGTCCACGATTAGTACTTCCGGACCACTGTCGTCAACGCTTGAACTGGTGCAGGGAACGGCAGCATTTGGAAGCAGAATAGAATAAGTAGTCTTCAGCGACGAATCGCGATTCTGTCTAGGTATGCAAGATGGCCGTCGAAGGGTACGACGCCGGTGTGGAGAACGACACGATATTGGGTTTGCTGTTGAGAGACGTGCAGACAGGACTGTTGGAGTAATGGTTTGGGGGCTATTGTTGATGGCAGCCGATCACCAATTTGTTTATTCGAGGCAGTATGACAATTGCGCGATATGTTGATGATGTCCTGCAAACCACTTCACTATCTTATCTAGATGGTCGTCCACACGTCCTTTTTCAGCAAGCAATGCATATCCTCATATTGTTCATCGCACTGTAGACTTTGTCCACGAAGCAGGCGTTACTGTTTTGCCGAGGCCACCCCGTTCCCCGGATGTAAAGCCTCTTGAACATATGTGTAGGATATCATGGGGAGGAGGCTATCCACTTTGCACCATCCTCCACAAACTTTGGCGCAGTTAATCAATGCAGGTCAAATTACTTGGAATGAGGTGACACAAGCAGATATAAACCATCTGATTTTGTGGATGCCTAGAGGTGTACAGGAGGGTACTCAGCTACGGAGTCGCCAAACACATGATTTTTTTTTCGTGTTAAATAAAATTTCTGCAAAATGTTATCGTGTCATTTCTGAAAAACTATCACATTGCTAAAGTTAAACAAATGATTCTTTCTGGGTGTAACACTTATAATGTCACCGAGTATAATAACTAACTACACATCATCGTTATAAATATGTACTTTTACGTAACTTCAAACATAAATAAAATACAAACTATTGAATTGTGATTTATGAACCTCAAGCTGATGTAACCTCATAATAAAATGTTGCTATTATTGAAAGAGATGTATTGTAGGTAACATTACTGTAAAATATAATTTATATTGTGGCCAGGACTTCACTTAATACTGTGAGGTTACGTAAAAGGATTAGTAGAGCTTCCGCAAAAGAATAAACAAACAAAATCTGTCTGAAAAAGAAAGGGCGATATGTGAGTTACCATTTGAAGTTGTAATTAAAGAATAATTATCACTTAGAATAGACTGAGCAAGATTAATTATATCGAACATTTCAGTGTTATTTGCAATTTCTCTTTCTAATTTATTATAATAAATCCTTACAAGTCAATCAGAAAATTCCACTTTTAAACGATTGATATAATATAGAACTACTCTTATTTATTTTTACATTTTCTATTTTGTATCCTGCTCTCAAACAGCTATATTTATATATCTTTAAATTACCTACTTTAAAACCAAGCGACATATTCTCTTCGTATATATTCGTACATATTTATTTAATTAAAATTCAATTGTAGATTTTAGCTCGTACACGCATTCATTTCTATTGCCAGTAAGTACATATTGACTATGAATTATCTTTATTACATTGTAATGCCCACTAACGATAATGTGCTAGCGCTTAGGAAAAGCGGTAAAAGAAAATGTTTTTTAGAAAGTGCGATCGATCAAGTGAATTATTCGAATACTATTTTAATGTGTGTTTCGCTTGTGGATATTTTCGAGTGGATAACATGTGGTTGTTACGAGATGGGATTTCGAATGTTGATATCGGTTTGCGCAATATTTTTAATATCCGTATATTTAGATCTTAATAAATGCAAAAAGAATATACACCCACTTAAACACCAAGAAAGAATGCACATTTTCGCAGAGCAGTTCTGCACTTGTCAATATCAATTCTTCCATAACTACTACTAAAATAAATCAATTTGTAAATCAGATAAGTAGACTGAACATTGTAAACCTAATAAATCACATGCAATCATCGTGACAGTGAAGGAAAAATTATTTAATAACTGAATAATCTGCGGCGTAATTTAAGAGCACGCACACATGCACGTATATAAAAACTATAATCAAAGGGAGATAGTATAACTTCTGCTATTAATGTTCACTTGATTTTGTACCTTCTAGAAAACTAGTAATCAGGTGATTGTATAAAATTAACTTCTGCAACTGGAGTGTGAACTTGTAAACTGAACCTTTTCTTACTGGATCAGGAATGCATGTGAATATTTCAGCTGCTTTCATTACGATAATTTTACCTCTTAGTTTCGAACATAAAGAAGTTAAGAAAGTGCATAATTTCAACTGATATAAAAGAAATTTTAAGAGTTTGTTATTAATGACATTTTCTTCGTTATGGAAGAATAATCTGAAGAAGTACGTAAATAAAAGTTAGATTTTCACTTTAAAAAGTGTAATGCGGTGTCAGTTATCCACACCTGTACCCAATCCTCACGAATGTTTAGCAATCGTTTTGTCTCTAATAAACTCAACGAATTTTCTGACTTACTACCCATTAGCACATATGGAGTATGTATCATACTGTAGGGCAACTCCTAAAAATTTGGACGGTGGAAGTTTCATGTATACTGGGATATATTTAAGGATCGGATTTATAATGGACTCTGGTAGCATAACCTATTTAGTGCTATTGCATTAGATTTCAAGAAGTATTAATGATCTATTCTTAGTCCGCTTCTGTTCATTTTCTTCAAAATAGCCAACGTTTCCATTTTTTTCATACAGCGTTGAATGAATGTAACCAATATTTTGGGTATTATGGTTGGTAGGAATATGGTATTGACTAATGCTGTGAATAACTCAGTGGCTGAAGTTGGAGATGCCATTTAACTGGTCAGTATAAATGTCCATCAATTATCAATAACTGAATTGGGAAACAATTGGAAACACGTATTGGGAAAGAGTAACAGCCTGGAGCAACGAGCAAAACAAACTGCAACAACTTTCAAAAAAAGAGAAAAAAAGCTTACTAAAGCAAATAGTTCTTTCCATTCTTTTCAACATTTTTTCAATATTATTTTGGTAAACCTTCTACAACTTGGAACACCATTCAATTGAATAAGGGAAGCCAACTTCAAGTGGGCCATATTGATACAGTAGTATACATTTACTTGTAGCTCTATTCCTTTAGGAAAAATACGTAAACTTTACTCTTACAAAAGTGTTAATACACAATTGATTGTTCTGCTTAGTTTGACGTTTGTGATTTCAACTTTTGGTTTAGTAGCATCCGCCGCTATTAATAAGTGAAGACCTGTCTTCTTTTGGTATGACTCCATATGGAATTGCCAATATATACTAAAGCTGTATGTTGTTGAAAATTTTGTGTGTGTCAGTTACCGTAATTCAACCAACGTTGAAATTCAATAATTTAGCTTGCGAATTCCTTTAACATTATTGGAAGAAGCCTTTATTATTATTATTTTATTAAATTTTGTTTTGCATTTGCTACTGTTATCATTGTACCTTTATGAATCAATCGATATATTTCAACACTTGGTCATAGCTTCGAGACTATACTCTCACCGTACTTAGTTGATGATGATGATAAAAGCGACTTCCCTGAGAAAATGTTCTTATTGCGATTCTTTACTACGATTGTGGGTTGATGGGTTGGGAAATTTTTAAACTTGTGACCATAATGACACTTTTATCCCATTGCTCTGTTTTAAGGAAACTAGTAATCAATTAGGATTAGATTATAAATTAGAGAACTAACGACTACTGTTGAAGCCGAGATATAATTGGATATTTTTGAAACAAATCGTTTTATTTTGAAATTGTTGGACTATCTAATTCATGGATATACACAAGTTGAGCCGCAAAAAGCTTTAAACCTTGACACTTTTAACAGCAAGGTATTAGATCTCCAGCAAGATATGTCTCCTTGTATATTCAACATATGTATAATGTCCAAACACATCAACATAATCTACGGATATATCTTATTTGCTTAAAAAAAATAATTTAGTGCATCTTTTTATCCATTTTTGTCTTGAAAGTTAAATTTAAAATAAGCTATAAGTGAAATTAACGTAAATTATTATTTAACACGATTTTAATAAAAATGTATTAATTAGAAATAGAATTTCTACAAAATGGAACTAAACAACAATTCAAAATTAATCTTATATTGAATTAACAAATTTGAAGATTAAGGAATTAATAAAGAGTGGGACCTCCTCTGGAGTTTAAAACCGCCCTACATCTTCTTGGCATAGACAGAATAAGATTGTCCAAGTCTTCTTGTGGAAGAAGATTCCACTGTTGTGAAAGAAGTTCTTGCAGTTGCCGTCGATTTTGTATAGCGTCCATATGTGGCAGGCATCTTGCAACCATATCCCATGCATGCTCAATGAGATTGAGGTCTGGGGATTGACCTCAATTCTTGCTTCATTGAGCCAATCGGTAACAACTCTTGCCACATGTGGTCGCGCATTGTCATGCATAAGGGTTAAATTTCGGCCCAACGTTTCTGCAAATGGCTGAACAACAGGTTCAAGAATATTCTGGATATATTGCTCAGTATTTAAGAATTGATGTAGAAAAACTAGATCAGTTTTCCTACCCAGCATAATTCCCACCCACAGTACCACTTCCGTAGCTGTGCACTTCTTGGGCATGCTGTAGCCTTGCTGCATTCCCAGGCTGACGCTAGACTCTTAATCTGCGAGCATTTGTGAAACAACGCAAAAATGGTGGGAGAAGTAACACACTAAAGTTAAAATTCAAAACATTTTAAGACTTATCATTAACTGTACTTGTTTAATGGATACTTTTGACAGATAGTTGTTTATAAGTTACCTAGCGACCAAGCTAAGCAACAAAAGACAATATTTACGGAAGTAAAATCAAGCAAATAAAATAAACATTGATATCCTTAGATTATGTTGATGTGTGTATAAAAATTTATTAAAAATACATCTGTATTGCTTTATCAACTGTTGCCAGCAGGGGAGGATATTGTGTAAAAGTTGGACAGCTGGTGTTGGCGAGTTCTACCAAATACAAGTTTATCTAAACAATTCCCGTGTTACAACTGCCTCTAATGCGAATATTAACGCATATAGTTTTTAAACCATTGAATATCAAATTTGTGAGTACTTCACAGTCCAGTTAAGTTATATTCAACCCAATACAGGGTGTCCCAGCAATAAAAAGGAGGGGTAGCAGCAATCGCAAACTGGAATGCTAGAAAAGTAAATTCAAAATATGAAGTCTCTATTCGTACGCAAACTGCAGAAAAAAAATAATAAAGAATTCAATTGGTCTTATGCCGAGCTTGGACGAGCGCGGTACAAAGTGAACGAAGACTGCATACAGGCATGTATTGCCATTTTACTTCTATGAAAAGAAAAATTCACTGCCACCGAAAAAGTTAGCCGGCTTTGTAGAAAGCAATCGATCATCTATTGGTATTAGTTGAGCTAATATAGTTGCCGAAGCGCCTTATCAATAGTCTGGCTGTTGGTTTATGAATACTCACTTACATATGTTCATACGATTATAAATTGTTTACACTGCATCCTTTAGTGTCTGGATGAATATAAACACACATTCAGTCAGGCCCGTAATATAATTTTCTAATATAAAAATTTCGTACGATAATTAATAAATTTATAAACCTTTCATTTCTTTGTTATTGTGGTATATTTATGTGTGATCCTGTTCGGGCTTTACGTATTTACTACTCCGTCTTTTTATTGCTGGGATAACCAGTATAGTCAGGGAGATTTAGATAATTAATAATAATGGAGCAGATACAAGGAGTTTCAAAATTATTGTGACAGTTACTTTTGTGTTGTGGTAGTCTTACATATTCATAATTCAAAGTTCTTCAAAGTTTCATTCTTCATTATATTCAAAGCGTCTACGAGACATCCATTTTGACATAAATAAACCACCATTAGTATGTGAGGTAGTGAATTCAGTCACTTTCTGAAGCATCAGTCACATGAAAACGACAACAACGATAAAATCATTCTGTTGGTTTATTACCCATAATGTTTGCAAAAAAATCAATTGAACCGATTTTCACATTATCACTACATTTAACTGCATACACACCTGCTACTACCTGCGAGTATATCGTTTTTTTTTAGTAGTTTATCACATAAACAGGTTCCTACACGCACCACAACCTGTAGGAATAACTACCATAGCAAAAATTGTGTTCTAAAACCACCACTCTATATTTACACCTCCGTAATTCATTAAAAATTCCCATTCTACCCATTCATTATACCTGAACATATTAAACGGCGTATATTAACGTAAATATATACTACGAACAGGTAGTTATTAACCTCTACAGTAGTACAAAAATTTCTAATTTGAACCTATTGATAGAAGATTCGGCGCGAATGATGTGGGTAAGTATGTCACGGATTAACAAACATCGAAAGAGAGATCATGAACCTCCTGAAGCTGGATGGTGTTCGACAGCTGCACCTGTTCCTCTATGATAACGATACGAAGACAGACAGTTGGGGAAAGTGACGATCGCCGAATGTCCTCGAGCCAAAATCTGCCCTCCCATTTACTTTCAATTATATGCTCATATATACAAATCTCTTTTACACGTACATACACCGAGTATAGTATATGCGCACTTTTAATTATCATATGCCCTAGAAAAATTCAAGTTTACTTTCTCGCTGGGTATTGTTATTATTCGGGAAGAAAAAAAAATGACGTTCGAATCATTCTATTCGCCACGGGTAACCTTCACAAACGTCGCTAACAATGCACGCTCGATTTTATTTTGTAAAATAACTTTCAATTTTTATACGGTACTCGTTTATTATTGTATAGAATGGATGTATACAATGCGTTGGATGCTATTCTATTCTAAACAGATTGAAGCACTTTTTCACAAGAAAACCTTGTTTAATTTTATTCCTTTTTCACTTTCGCATATCTCATATTCATCTCTATTGAGTAATTGGGTTAGAAATTCTTGATTAGGATGTATGTATATACATACATATATGTATAGGTGTCACTTATTTAATGACTTGATGATCTGGAATGTTATGCTCCTTATCGGTTAGGTTAAGTTTTCTTGGTGGAATTTTGTAATGAAGTAATGTTTGAAGGAACCAACTTAAGGAATAGAGAGACCAAACTACAGCGCCTTGACATTCCGATAGGTACACTCATTGAAAGTGAAGATTGGACAGTTTCCATATAACAACGTATTGAAAGTGTCTAATCTTTACTTTCCATGAGTGTACGTATTGCATTTAGCATCAGAAGTAGGCTTAGACATCCACAGTCATTCAACATATAAAGAATCATAGTATGCCGTGTTTTGGGTAACCTACGAAAGGTGACTCAATACTTGGGTTGAGTACTTGGTTTGGTGTGATATATGCTGTTTCTTCTTTTCTAATACCTCATGATTCGCTAACGCCACTCTTCTTGATCACACTTCAATTTTGTTATCAAAACCAATTTATATACGTTTTGTTCTGAACGTAGGCTTTTTTATTTAAAACCGCAAAGCTGCTAATTTTCAGAGCAGATTACAGTCACTAGTATTGATTTTTTGTTGAAACACATTGCTAATTTGCTTTATTTATCAGTAAAGAGCAGAATTAAGTGCCCTTGTCGTAATATGTCTTTTCCCACTTTCTTCTTGCAGTTACCTTCTACAAAAATTGTTTTTTCAGCTTTGTTCAACATACTTGAAAGTTATTTTAGTATATTTCCCATGGTGTCATGACTCATACCAGCTGCATACGTCAAAACGGCAGTTCTCGCAATAGTCACGTTTTAGTTCCTTGTACATATACGAGTATTGTGCCCCTATTCTCGCTGTAATTGGGTTGGCCTTGAGTTGCACAGTACAGAGCAGTTTGAGAGTAGATGAATAGAAATTTCGTCCTCTTCCCCATAAAATCTACACTGGGATTCCTTCGTTATTCCAAGCTTACTTACAATTTGATGTCCATTAGATTCTGATCCAACAAAAAATTTTCTTGCCCACTTCTTAGAGAAATGGCCTGTTATCTCGTTTACTTTCACTCGTGTGTGTTTCGTAGCCCACAGTAGAGTTATCTGGCTTCTTTTGCCTTCATAGTCATTTAATTTGTCTAGATACATCCAAGCCATCTTGGAGCTGATAATATTTGAGTTCAGCTCCCTGATGGCTGATGACAATCAGACATTACGATAATCTCTTGCTTTTCGCATTTCTGTCAATGTTGAATTGGACGCATATTTCAATAGCATGTTTTTCCGTCTAGAAGATACTTGGGTACATCCCTTACTTCCTTATTCTAGTCATTCAATTCATGGAAAGATTTTGTTGCACATCCCTAGCAAACTAGTATGGCAGTATTGTGACAGTGTTTAGCAATTGTTTGTAGATGTTTTTAGATTACTCTGGAAAAATCTTAAACAACAATCTGTAAGAATCTTTTGATCATCCGGACATTTGATCATTCGTGTACCTAGGAGGTTTTTGTAATATTTGTTGGAAGCTGGTCGAAAGTGCGTGTGCAGGAAAAAAGGACACGTCACTATTCTTGGGTTTTTTAATAGGTACCAAGAGAAACGTGTATCAGTAAACAAAGACGTCAAAAACAAGAATACGTAATAACTACTGAGTTTCAACCAATATACATAATATGCTAATTGGCAGGTACGAGTGGCCTTTTTATAACTGTTTTATGACAGATGTATTTGAGAAAAAGTTGCAAATAATTTTGGGAAACTAGCCGATTTTAGCTTCTGACTACTTTTTTCATACAAGTATTCCAATGTACAATGTAGCAATTGAGTATTTTGATAATAAAGCGTATGTGAATATTGGAGATTGTGTTCGCACACGTGGTAGGTTGAAATTTCTTTGTAACAAGCAAAGTTTTTTAGTAAATAATAAATATTTTTATCGATATTAATTGGTGTATTATTTTTTAGGTTATGATATGATTACAGTGTTGTTACAGTTATCTAATGGATCTTTAAACGCAGGCCATTGTTTGATGACATAAGCAAAGATTGCCGGTTAATCTGGCTATCCTTATTTAATAGCGCTGTCGAATATTCAAGTGCGTAAATACGTATGTGTATTGTGTACGTACAGTTGTGTAAGTACATACATACATATGTCTGCAATACAAGTCATATCTAGACCATTGCATTAATCAATTTTTATATTGTAATTATTGTCTTGTCAAGTTTTGAGTGTACCTATTCTAACTTATTTGCAATATGACAGATTTATATAAACGTTATAGTTAACTGTAATGCGTGTTTTAGGTAATTGGAGCTTTTATTCACGCCCCATTGACAGAATCCTAACGTACTTTGTCTGTATGATGTGAACTGTCACAAATGTGTGTATTATTTTAATGGATTATGTATATAGAGCTTAACTTGAACTGCAAGTACCGATTTGATTCATTCGCATAAAAATTGATGACGTGCGACTAAAGATCCATTAGATGAATAAATTGTAGTTTAGAACTGATAATTAACAATATAAGTAATAGATGGCAGGCATTTATTTTTACAAGTTTTTAATTAATTCTGCAAAATTTATAAGATTCCAGGTGTAGTGGTAATTGATATTTTAATAATTATACTGTAATGCTGTCTTACTCAATTAATGCAATTCTCATTTTCGCGCAAATGCGTGCGCGAAATGACATGTTTTTGACAAGCGAGTACAAAAACGTTTTCACCCCATTTATCAAACAAAACTTATAGTACCTACCGTTATAATATAATAATTTTGTGAAAATGAATGAATGAATGCTAAGATATATGGAATGTGTATAATAAATAAAATACATATACCGCTTCTGTTGAAATGCTTTGAACAAGCAAGTTCTCTAATAAACCTACGTGATTCGTTAAGCATCGTTTGCACAGACAGTTAGCGAATCCCAGGGTGGTTTACAATGATAACTCCTAGAGTAAATATTTTCTAAGCGAAAGTGTGCAGTAGCTATGCATTTTATCGTACAATGACATCGATACATTACATAGGTCATAGATAGATAGATATTTTTATATTAGCTCTCTAAAAAA
>SMLS01075420.1:0-62944 GCA_004785975.1 Popillia japonica
TTTTCTTACACACACAATTAAAACACAATACCTTAGTTTGCCAACACTGCTGTTACTAAAATAATCAAGAAACAAAGAAATATTTGAGCGTAGGTTGTCACGGCCGTTGTTTACTGCGTTGAAGTCTAAATACATAGTGTAGCCATTTAGTCGCGTAAACAACATCAGGAAGGCTTCAATGTAACAAAGGAACAAAAAATTATCTCCTAACAGAATGCCCAAAAAAATGACGGTCTCGGACGGTAACATATGCTAAATTTTCTGTAGATCTTATAGGTACTTGATATTTCCGGAAGAGTTTGCTAGACGTGGCGGTTCATTTTTGCTACATCGCATATGTAAATAATTATTACGTTTTACAAGATGAATGACATTGAGATTTCTTTTACGCTTCACGAGTATTAATCATTAAAAGTAATATGTCTAGATTATATATTCTAACATCTATGTATGTATCATGTTTTTAAAGGACGAAATACAGACAAATAGTTAGTACATATAAACATATTAGTAATTACTACAATTATATCCATACCTAGAGCTTGTATTGCAGTCAAGTGCTAAAACAGGTAACGTAGTAATTAACTTGAAAGTGTCTAGGACCAATAAGAAAAGACAAAATCCAGAAGGTTACCGCAAATTTGGAAAAACAGCAGCAAATGTTTCATAAACAAAGAACACAACTTCATAATGCTGTGAAAGATAGTTTTATAGTTAGTTCAAAATTGGCAAAATCATTAAAACCATTTGCCGAAGGAGAATTTACCAAGGAGTGTATGTTAGAAGTTTGCTGTGTTTTGTGTCTTGAAAAGAAAAATGAATTAGAAAAAATTAGTTTGTCAAATTGAACTGTTGCCCGACGTATAGAAATGATGACTAATGATATAAAAACAACCTTGACTGACTGTATGACTGGTTTTGAATCATTTTCCATAGCATTAGACGAGAGCATCGATTTGTCTGACACAGCTCAACTGGCTATATTTATTCGAGGTGTTGATAAAGAGTTTACTTTAACTGGTCAAAATTAGTTGGTGCATGCGCAGATGGTGCACCTTCTATGCTCGGCTTACGTAAAGGTTTTATCGGAATTTTGTATGAAAAAGCAACTGAATTTAATGTGCAAAAAGATGATTTGATAGTCCTTCATTGCATTATCCACCAACATAACTTGTTCTAAGTCAATTCCTCTTCAGAATGTTATGAATGTGGTAATAAAAACGATCAATTTTATTCGATCCCAAGCGCTTAACCATCGTCAGTTCAAGGCGTTTTTAGATGAAATATCAGCCGAATATGATGACATAACATATTATTGTGAAGTCAGATGGCTAAGCAAAGGGAAAATGCTGAAACGGTTTTACGAGCTTAGAAATGAGATAGCAGATTTTATGCAAATAAACGATAAACCACTATCTGAATTGAGTGACCCAAAATGGATATGTGTCTTAGCATTTTTGGCTGACCTTACAGGCCATTTGAATAATTTAAGTTTGAAACATCAAAAACAAGGACAGTTAGTAAATGATTTGTACAGCCGTTTGAAAGCGTTTCAGAACAAAATCTGCTTGTGGGAGATACAGATGCTGTCTGGTAACAGTTATCATTTCACCACACACTCTGCGTATGAAAAAAAAGCTGCTTATGTTCAATATGCTGAAGAATTCAAGTTACTGTCGGAGCAATTTTCGAACAGATTTTGGCTATTTTAAAAATATGGAAGACTCCAACAAAAAGTAATGTACAAAACGGTCCAATATACTTGGAAATGGAGTTGATCGGGCTTCAAGGAAACTCGCTAAAATCTAAATTTGAAGACGTGGAGTTGTGCGACTTTTACAAAAAGAAATACCTCGAAGAAGACCATTTTCCGGAGCTTAAAAAATTCGCAAGAAGATTGATTTGTGCGTTTGGCAGTACTTATAAATGCGAACAGTTCCTTTCAATGATGAAAGTTAATAAATCAAAACATCGTACAAGGCTGACTGACGATAATTTGGAAAATTCTTTACGTCTTTGTATCAGTGGAATTCATCCAAACATCGATGGATTAGTTTCCCAAATTCAATCTGAAGTGTCTCATTGATTTCGTTGTCGCTATTTAACTTTCTTAGTTTGTAATAATTCCAAATTTCACGATTTAATTATAATGTTGTACCTATTTTTTTCGTTTCATTTTCTTACTTTAATAAATTGCATTATAATAACATTGTCGTATTATTTCCTGTCTGATATCTATCTTGCGCACTAAAGTTTGACCCGCAACATGTCAAAGATTGCCCATATTTGTTTTAGATCCTATATTTGAAATAATTTAATCCTATCTCTACTTACAGGGTGGTTATCCGGCGAGATTGAAAAAAGTCCTCATCGTGACGGCTCCGTTATGGTTTAAAGCGCCGTTCAAAATTCTACGGCTGTTCGTGCGGGAAAAGCTGCGCGAACGCGTTTTCACCGTGTCGGTAGCTCAACTCCTCAGTCACATTCGTAGGGAAGCTCTGCCGACGCAACTTGGTGGTTTGCTACAGCTGGACCATAATGAGTGGCTGTCATTCTGTCTTCAGTCAATGACAACCTGTCCCGAATCTCCGTTGCCACTATTTGGTGAGTATTACACTTATTAGTAAATTTTATTCTGGTGCTTATGTATGTACTTGAAATTAAAATTGTGATCATAAAAAATTGATTGAATTAGATGAGTGAGATAATTACGTGAGTATTTCGATAAGGTGAGAAAGCGTCAATTAGACGTTTATTGTCGGTGTTTTGAATTAAAATCTCTCTACTCTATGTATCTCTTTATATTGTGGGATAATGATTGAAATAAAAAGTGATATCAAATGATGTGTATACAGAGTTACCAATTACAAACATGTAATAGAGAGAATTGAAATTTGCTACCGGAATATTGACATATTAAATACACACATCACTCCTACAACCATCAGAAAAAAACTCTCATTCTCTCTTGGTATTCTTATTGGTGCTTCTACCACGATATAACTTTTACTAGAAGCTATGAAGAAAAACAAAGACTGTACTTATCCTCAAAAATATGCAAAAAGTAAAGTTTTTTGTAACTGAAGAAGTAGCATTTCTATGTATCCAAAAAAGAAAGTCTTTGAACGCTTTAATTTATCAACCGTTTCTGGCTTATTGATGCTCAAAAAATGACTTTTGTTAAAAAAGGCTTCGAAGTATATAATTTAATTAGTCATCCACTTCTTGTGCTTGTGCCACCATATAACTTTTACCAGGCGCTCATAAGAAAGATAAGGGCTATGCTTATCAAAAATTTGCAACAAGTAAAGACCTTTGTAGGTGAAAAAGTAGCTTTTTTTGATGGCCAAAGAAAGTCTTCAAACGCTTTAAGTTCCCTTCAATTTATCATCCAATTTTTCCTTATTGGTGCTTGTGCCACGATATGACTTTTACTAGAAGCTATAAAGAGAAATAAAGACTGTACTTATGCTTAAAAATATGCAAAAAGTCAAGTTTTTTTGTAGCTGAAGAAGTAGCCTTTCTTTGTATCCAAAGAAGAAAGTCTTTGAACGCTTTAATTTATCAACCGTTTCTTGCTTATTGGTGCTCAAAAAATGACTTTTGTTGTTAAAAAAGTCTTCGAAGTATATAATTTAATTAAGTCATCCACTTCTTGCTTGCTGGTGCTTGTGCCACCATATAACTTACCAGGTGCTCATAAGAAAGATAAGGGCTACACTTATCAAAATTTTGCAACAAGTAAAGACCTTTATAGCTGAAAAAGTAGCTTTTTTGGTGGCCAAAGAAAGTCTTCAAACGCTTTAATTCCCCATCAATTTATCATCCAATTTTTCCTTATTGGTGCTTGTGCCACAATATAACTTTTACTAGAAGCTATAAAGAGAAATAAAGACTGTACTTATGCTCAAAAAGTACGCAAAAAGTAAAGTTTTTTTGTAGCTGAAAAAGTAGCCTTTCTTTGTATCCACATAAGAAAGTCTTTGAACGCTTTAATTTATCAACCGTTTCTGGCTTATTGGTGCTCAATAAATGACTTTTGTTTTTAAAAAAGTCTTTGAAGTACATAATTTAATTAATCATCCACTTCTTGCTTGCTGGTGCTTGTGCCAGCATATAACTTTTACCAGGCGCTCATAATAAAGATAAGGGCTATACTTATCAAAAATTTGCAACAAGTAAAGACCTTTGTAGCTGAAAAAGTAGCTTTTTTGGTGGCCAAAGAAAGTCTTTAAACGCTTTAATTCCCCTTCAATTTATTATCCAATTTTTCCTTATTGGTGCTTGTGCTACGATATATCTTTTATTAGAAGCTATAAAGAGAAATAAAGACTGTACTTATGCTCAAAAAATATGCAAAAAGTAAAGTTTTTTTGTAGCTGGAAAAGTAGGCTTTCTTTATATTCAAAGAAAGTCTTTAAACACTTTAATTCCTCATCTTGTTTTGTAGCATGAACTTTACACCACAACTTGCGGCACAAATTGAGATTTCCCTGCCCAAAATTTATGCCAGCTGAAAGTGGAAGATCTGGCCGACCAATTTATTTTTGGAAAGTTGTAGGCCATGCAAGTTTTATGTTGCCAACTTTACGCTATCATCACAATTTCTGACACATATTTTGGATCAGTATTTTGAGCTCAATTTGAATGGTGGTGAGATAATTTCGTTGTAGCATCCACACAGCGGTTTCCTTTGGCCCCTCACCATGAGGCTCATCTCACCACTACGAAAAGCATGGGTTGCTTTAAAAATTGTGTTGTCATTCTACCTCCTGAAGCTTCTTTGTTGAAGTTGCTTTGTTTCAATCAGCAAGCACAATCTGTCTCAAAAATAATGTCACTCCCCGCGGTGGAAGATATGCTGTAACTGGTGATGTAGCCAACCGAAAATTCTGCCAGGTTATAGAGAATGTACTTCTCATGTGGGATTGACATTACTTTTAACATAGACTGTACTTGCTCTAGAGTCTATTAATGTTTGACAGTCTGAAGCTTATACTCTGCTGAGACTACTTTTCGGCACTTCTAATTGAAAGTAAAAATTTTAACTCTGTACTTAATTTTTTTCTGTTGCAGATGGCAAAACATCGCCTTCCAGTAAAAGAATGGGTGGCAATAGCGATTTGGAAATCTCCTCGTCGACGAACAACGTGGACAGCAGTTGGGCGGACGAAGTGAACGTAAATCCACCGAGTAGCGCTTCCAGCGGTTTCTCAGACGATGATTCGCTCCACGGCGACGGCACGGCCTTCACCATGCAACAGTTGCTCGACTACGTGAACGACAGGGGTAGAGCGGGTCTGGAGCAGGAGTACGCGGAAATAAGGGCGCGACCGCCAGACGGTAATTTCAAAGCGGCCAAGTCGAAGAACAACCTACCCAAGAATAGGTACACGGACGTCCTGTGCTACGACCACAGTCGCGTCATGCTCGCCGAACTGAATGGCGAACCGGATAGCGATTATATCCACGCGAATTTCGTCGATGGATATAAACAGAAGAACGCTTTCATTAACACGCAAGGTATGCGTAAACATAACGATGGATGAACATTGTAAATGTTTAGAGAGCTCTGTCTTAAAAAAGATGAAATTCATTTTAGGTCCGTTACAAAAAACAGCTGGTGATTTCTGGAAGATGGTCTGGGAACAGCACAGTTTAGTAATAGTCATGACGACGCGGGTTATGGAAAGAGGAAGACCGAAATGCCTACAGTATTGGCCGAACGATGTCGACGGTGAAATGACCTACGGTGATTTTAAAATTAGAACCATATCTATTGAATCTAATAGTGACTATACGCTTAGCTCGTTGATTCTAACAAATTTAAAAGTACGTCAATTTCTTATTTTTGTATTTTAAAATTAATTTTGTTAAATTTTAATTGTAGACGGAGGAGAACAGGGACGTATCGCATTGGCAGTTCACATCCTGGCCGGATTACGGGGTTCCCCAATCGGCGAAAGCTATGATCGAGTTTTTAGAACGCGTTAGAGTACAGCAAGCGAATATGGTTGCTGCTTTAGGCGACGTATGGGCCGGACATCCTCGAGGACCGCCGATTATAGTTCATTGTAGTGCTGGAATTGGACGAACAGGTAAATTGGTAACAACTACGTCGTAATTGTGCCTAAAAAAAAATTGGGGGTTATCTTCGCCATTTATGCTTCACATCTTGATCCTACTAGCTTGCCAGAATTCCAATTTAATCTGTTTTAAATAGGAATTGCACCCACATCTCCTACCCGGTGGCTATAAGAATTTTTTACTTATATTTCTTTAAAATGGGTGCCTTTCGACGGTTCGGAGATTGTGAAAAGGGGAAAATTATCGAAATATGTACTAGATGAAGTTCATCGAAACAAAAGTGTCCAAAGCTTTGATGTTTAACCTTCCGTGGGTAAGGTGCGAAATTTTCTGTTATAGGTAAGGTCGGTCTGGCAAACCGTAATTTTCAATTATTCAAAAATTTGTGAAGCCATTTATTAATAAAACTTTGTTATCTGTGTAATTCTTGTATCAATGTTGAGGTCTGGGAATGAAATTTGCATTAATAAATGTAATTTTTGTGTAAAATTTTCGCATTTGAAAATAACTATACTACTAATTTTATTAAATTTTATATTAAAAGCTACAAATTGAAATTAGAGTATTATATAAAAAATGGTAAAAACATATTCCAACAAACAAGAAAAAAGTGAATCTATTGATTTTACAATATTTACAAGGCGAAACTATTCATCTACATTTTGACCTATGAACGCACACTCTTCACAGACTCCTTTCAGATGTTCAAGACAAAGGAAACGTTTGCAAGAGTGACATTTGTATCTCGTTTTACGGTTCTTCTTAGAGCTACAGGAAACGCATCTTCCGTGGGATTCAGTGGTATTTTGGTTTATTTCTTGAACGTTTTTTCCAAAAATTTCATTTATCCTTACACGAATTTGTCTAGGTAAGTGTTGATTTTGTAAGCGCCGCGTAATTTGCTCTTCTAGTAGCTCATGACATAACTTTTCTAAGAATTTGCGGGCGTAGTTCAATGATGTCTGTAGTGTTGTATGTGTAATATTGTTTGGTATCATAAGATTTGCTTCGCATAAATTCATTAGTGTTATTTACGAGATTTTCTAACATTACATCAGTAAATAAAGTATTGCCATACGACCAAACATTTGCGTGCATGCCTTATCTCCCCTTTTGGACCGGGCAAATGAAGTACAATATTGGTTGAACGTGTTTTAAACTGATCTTGTTTGATGACATGTTTAGACCACTTTGTACCGTCTCTTCCTTCAAATATAGGTTTGCGATGAGTCTGTTATTCTTGTATGTCAGCTTCTGCCATCTCATTTAGTTCATTATCAGAAAATTCTTGCTCACTGTCTATAATTTCTTGAATAGTTTCAACGTTATCTTCGGTAAAACTATCATCATCTTCGATGTCTGGTTCATATTCAGAATCTGTTGGCTCATCCATTAATAATAATAATAATAATAATTCATGCCTTACCATCCCCCAACAGCTTGCGCCAATTACAGGGGGCATCGGCTGGCCATGAGTAATTATTATGCCTGCGGCTGTAGACCGACTTAAGATGTTATCTTTCCGCATTTGCCGTGGAATTTGGGAAACTATAGAAGCAAATTCAGAAAGAACGCACCGGATCCGAACCCGGTACCACTAGACTGTGAAGCGAGCGCGCTAGGCACTGCGCTACACAGCCGGTAGACGCTGTTACCTTTCTTGCTCTTTTTCCCATTTCACCATCTATAAAATCTTGCAAAATAATAATTTAATAGACAAAAATTTTACCGTTTCTTAAACCTCACCGAAAAAATATTAAATGTTACGAACGGTAATCTCGGTCTGTGGAACCGTCTAAATTATTATTTTACGAAGCACTGTACACTATACAACGTCTGCATCAGTACTGAAGTAGCATAGTGTCCTAAGGAAATACATGACAACTCAAACCCCTCTGGCGAAAACCTTTTGAAATATGCCACAAAATGTACTGGCTCGGTCTCAGAGACCATCAAAAAAGTGAAAATGGTTCAATAGATTCGTCATCTCATTCACCTAGACACAAAATATTTTCGAGAAAGTAGTAGAAGCCACGCAACTCTATCAGATCTGGTACAGGAGAAAGCCCAAAAATAGAAAAATCTGTTCAAACTGATATAGTTTTTGTATCAACGAAAAATGTTAGCGTGTGAGCGGCGTACCCATGGATTTGAAGAGGTCATTGCTCCCTTTCTAAAGGCCCTATCAACTTGAATGTGTGATCGCTCTAAGGAAGGGGGTGGGAAGCGGTTTTAATCGCCATAATACGTTGTAAGATATTAAAATGTGTTCACCATACGAAAGGGGTGCAGTCAGTGGCGTCCCATTCAGCAAAATTCAACGAAATTAAAAACATCCTTATATATATCGTTGTCGTCCAAGAATTGGAACCAAAGTAAAAATATGCCTGACGCATTGCCTCCAAACGGTATCGTATTCTTCGGTCATGAGTGGTACTCAATGCATTAGAGTGATACCATGGATAAATTGATATATCACTCTTATGGCAGATTTTCGACCATCGTATGTTTAGTTGCATAATCTGAAAAAAAGTATTTTATCAAGAAATGTTTGTTATGCCTTGCCTTCCTGGATATTCATTTGCGGTTAAAACCGCTAGTAATTGCCGACGAAATACGTCAACGCTCTAAACACAGCCATCTGCAGAATGACTTCCGAATGAATAGGATTATTTACTTACAACATGCAAAAAGAACACGTATTTATTTTTTCCTTATATTCATACCTATTACAAATACAGGGTGTCCGCGATATACAAAGCATCCTTTTAAGGGATGATAGCTACAACGATTTAGAAACAAAAACATATAATACACCTTGGGTCTATCTGTAAGCGTAAACGAGAAAAAAAATTATTTCTAAAAAACCATATTTGGCCAAACTGTACAAGAAAAGTCATCCATATTGCTTCTTAAATAACCAAAAAACTATATCAAAAATTTAGGGTTGAAAATAACTGAAAACAACGATGAAAACGAATTATTTCATACTTTGAAATTGAAGCGTGGTGTCATTTGTCTTCCACCATACTGTACTCGTATGCAGTTAGAAGCGCAGATGCATGCCAAGCATCATCTGTTTATACGACCTTGAACTTGTATCGTACGAAGTCAATGGCCATATGTTTTAAAATAAAGGTACCTTTGCGGTTTTTTTAATAATGTTATGACAATAAAATCCATGTTATGTTGAAGTTAGAGTGAAAAGGGCGTCTCCGATCGGTAAATGAAAATTTAAGTTGAGGGAAAGTCGCGTTGAATGAAATCAATGTAATTACTTCAATTATGTTATGACGCTTTTAAGCTCTTTCGTAAAGGCTACTACAAAATTGAATTCTTTTCTTTTATTTGTGATAAATTGGTGGTCCTAAAAAGGACTTTTTTGAGAGACGGGAGAAAATGTATTACAGGAAAGGCTCGATGTGTTGCCCATTTTCAAGAACACACGCCTGTAATCGACATAAATCTTGCACTAATCAGCTGCCGGTGTACAGTATGCGTCGAAGTTTGTGACATGAGAAATAATTTTTTGTCTCGTTTACGCTTACAGATAGACCCAAGGTGTATTATATGTTTTTGTTTCTAAATCGTTGTAGCTATCATCCCTTAAAAGCATGCTTTGTATTTCGCGGACACCCTGTATATAGGTAAGTAGCTGGAAAAATAAAAAAAGCTGAGAATATTTAGTTTGATACTTTTTGTTTGTGCACATTGTTTCGATAAAAATTTGCAATTTGTAAATAACGTAACGTTAATAATAACATCGATCAGAAAATTGATGTTATCGTAACATTCGTCAACATTCAGATTTAGTAGCTGTTGAGTGTTATTAATAATTTTTTGCTTAATATTCACTTTTTCAGGAGACTTCTTTAAAACAGCAAGCATACTTAGCATTGTCATTTTTACCCAATGGACGGCGATTGTAGACGGCGCGATTAACACAAAAGAATCGTTCAAACTAAGGTTGAAGTTTTTTTTTAAGTAAATGTATATTGTTTATCTGATACCGGCTTTACTTTTGCGATTTTTGCCCTTAAATTTTTGGGCGCCTTGCCGGAAATGTAACCTGCAAAGTATGTTACAGCGCTGTCCTCCAAATGCACACCACATTCACTCACTTTTTCTATCTCAACCGATAATGAAGCGACTTTTAAATCTTCTTCAAAATCAGTTGCAGTCTCTTTTGTTTCACAAACTCGTAAGTTTGTTTCCAATGATGAGCTTCCTAATTCCGTTAACAAATTATCGCCATCGATGTGATGCGATGTTGGATCTGGTGGCTTGATCAAATTGTTTATAGTTACATATTTAAAACTAGTTCTAAAAGTGTGCACTGTCGGATTTCGATTGTAACCTCCTTTTTCCCTGAAGACACTAAATAAATTTTCCATTGCATCTTGGTTTATTCTTCGGGTAGTACAGATCATTTCGTGCCCTTTTAGAACTTCTTCTTGGTGTAGGAGTAAAATGCTCGTGATATAAAGTTAGTCCTTCAAAGCATGGTCGTGATTTAATTACGTTATTTTTATCAATTTTTGGCAGGTCTTCATTGGTTTTGAAAATTTTTACAAAATAGTGAAACTTTTGGGATTATTGTCACTCAATGCTCTTTTATATGGATTTTCATGGTCTTTATTTTTACTATTTAAGATATCACAGGTAAAATTCATATCTTCTATAATTGGGTTGTATTAACAGCAGTACTGGACTGTAATTGCTTCGTTTCAACGTAGGTTCTTATTGTAGCTGCCACTGCTTGACTTAGTACTTAGTTATAGAGCGACAATTTTTCGAACGAAGTTGGATTTATGTATTTATCTGTAGTTTTTGTTAAAGCACGACTAGAATTACTCGATTTATCTGTACCGTAAGTCTTCACGATGTCATCAAAACTTACTCGTGTATTATTATAACCAAAATCGTAAACAATTGTAAACTGCAATAATTTTGTGAGTGCCTACGAAAAAGTAAGGTTTACGACTTCTAACACCTTTAAAGCAGCACAGTTGCTTGGTCGCACACCATTATTCTTGGTTTTAAACCCACCTCTATAATGCAATTTATTGCTGTTGAGACTATGTCTCTTAAACGAAACTGAGTGGTAATTGAATTAGCTATAAAATCTGCCAGTGGAAATTACCACGTCTTAGTAGTATCACAAGAGCATCGTTACCCAATTTTCTTGTTCGGCCCATTTCCTGTCCGAAATCCTCAAAACCTATCATATCCAAATATTTTGAATATTCTAACAAAGTTTTCAATTTCATTTCGTCGAACATTACAACACAGTCTTTTGCCGCTTCATCCATTGTTGATACCCTTACTTGCTGCTGATGCTAAAAATGGAAATATAAAGCTAAAATCAATTGATAAATATATTATATGTCAAGATTTTTTATTCATATATTATGTGTTTATTAGATCGGGATTCGAACATAATGAAAATACGACAGAATGAATAAATCATCAAAAAAGCATACTTTGCAATTTAAGACTCCGCCTCATGCACTTTATCCCACTTTGATTTCCTTGTCTTGCACACAGATTTGCTGGGCGTTCGTTCACGCGTGGGTAGTTAGAACGATAGCCCAAAATCGGGTCGAAAAATATTACATTGAATGATGTATCAATTTATCAATGGTGATACTAATTGTAGAGAGCTCCACCAGAGGCCCCTGCCGTGCGATAAAATTATAGTATAGTTGAGTATAGTATGTAATGTCAAAAATTGGTCTCATTCACCTTTATTTGTTTGAAGTAATCGATAGAACAGTAATACTCACATCTGTATATTAATTGACCATCATGGAGGATTTTCTTTGCCTGAATTAGAAGACATAGAACAGGGATACGTTGGGTTTTAGACGAATCCATAGCCCACACATCAATAGTTTGTATGGTGTTTTTGTAGCACGTTCTCCTGATTTGACTGCTTGTAACTTTTTTGGGGGGATACAGGGACTTGAATACAGCAACCGTCCTAGAACTCTAAAGGCCTTGAAATACAACATTTAACACTAATTAGCTGAAATTCCTATGGCAATACTTCAAAGAAAATTGCAGTAATTGTCTGAAGTTAAAACCTGACGGATGTTGGTCATTTTGCGAAGCTGCACTATTTGGTTAGTCTAGATTCGGTGAATTTCGCGAATGATTTATTGATTACTTCTAAAATTCTGTGAAAATTATTGACAAGCAATTCCGTCACAGTTTTACTCAAACGGTTCAGTCCATTCTTCAGTTTGGAGGGGTAATCTGACGAGCAATACAGCTTTGAATGCTACTAATAGTTTAACAAATTTCCATGTTGTAACGCAACTTTGATGATACATCTCCGTTTCAGGGACCTTCTGCACCTTGGATATATGCATATCAAGACTAGAAGACGTCGGTACGGCCGATATACGGGGTACAGTCGAGAGAATACGTTCGCAACGAGCGTACTCCATCCAAATGCCAGATCAGTACGTTTTTTGCCATCTAGCCCTGATAGAATACGCCCTACTCAAAGGATTCCTATCTTCGGCCGACCTTACAGGTTTCGACCCGACAGCGGATGAAGATTCAGATTAAGCGGACTTTATATAAATCAATGAGCAAAATTAATTGGTTCTTTTTAAATTAAACGATATAATCAGAAAAGAAATCTGAAACGCATAATTGGACTTCTTTTCAATAATAGTAATAATTAATTAATTGATTAATAATATTCGATGGTGGGATGATAACGCTGTGAAGAGTGATTGTTTTCCGTTTCTCAGTTGGCTGGTATTTATTATGTTATCTTTTAATTTTTTCTTTTAAGGAAAGTGATAGGTTGTCGTGGGATTTTGTATCAGAGTCATGTAATGGATAGGTGTGTTTCGGGTATTTATTTATTGGCGGTGCGTTTGCGATGGTTAATTCTCATCGGAACGCACTGTATATACGAAAAATTTGTAAACAATGAAGGTTCGTAAAATTAGAACGATGTTTTTTTAATTTTGAGGTTTTAATCGATGCATTTGCAGGTATTACTAGATTAATTTTAATTTATGAAGACGGGGTTTTAAATATATATATATAAATATGAGGAAATAGAGTTTTATTAGTAATAATTATTATATTCGATAATTTTTTATCATGAAATTACATATCCAATTAAAGAAAGATTATACGCCTTGAATTTTTTATTGAATTTAACGCAGTCATCCATTATATTATACGTACTCCATCCAAGTTACCCAAGTACCGAAAAGAGTATAATACGAGATGAGAAATATTGTTTTTTAAGAAAATATTTTCAAATAAATGCGTCTATAAAGTTATTTAGGTGAAATAACTATATTTACCCCCTCGAGATATAATTAAATAAATTACTAATCCTAATTATATTAATCGAATGGATATAATTTATAATAATTTTTAAAGAAGCAATGGTACATACATTTTTTATAGTATTATATATTTAGTAATATTACTGTGTGTATATGGAACCTTTATATCTATAATAGTGAAATCATTGTATAAAGTAAGGGAAAAATGGTAGTGTTCCTACGACAAAAAAAATTAATAAAACGTACTTCTATTTTTTAATGATGCAAGATGCTAATTTGCTAATAAAATGTTAATGACGTAAAATGAGTTTTTAAAGTCGATTCAAGTTCATTTTGTTAAATTTTTGTGTACGTATTATATTTTTACAAATCGAATTTGATTTTTTTTATTGTTTTATATCATCGTCAAACCCGAGAGCTGCAAATTTGGAAACCGTAGGAATATTTGAGACCTATTTGATGTTATCCGATATAGAAAGTAATATTTTTTCATCAAAATTTGTACTACGAATGTGATTATAATTTATTTCTTTGCAACCGTTACTGAAAGATAAAACTATTCCGCAGGAACTAATTGATTGATTCGTGGTTTGTATATCTCGGTGCATATATAAGATCTGGTTTTATTTTCGTGGTAGTATAGCACCTCTACACATATTTCTTCAAATGTCAATATTTGTTGTTTCTTCAGTACTCCCTTCAAACCAAGAATTTAAATCTGTTCCGCTTATCTCAAGTCCTCTTCCTGAAAAGTTTTGCAACCAATCAAGCAACAGGCAAATCATCTTTTGCATTCCATTCTTCTATTTCGTGTGAATCATTCATCGTAGGGAATAGTTTCTTCCACGATGGCTGAATTAAGTTAAATGAAAGCCTTGAGTGTAGTGGGTAAGCTAGAGAGAATACGATAGTCTTCAAGCTCAATTCCTGAGAGAAGTTTGCAGTTTGGTGATAAGAACAATATTTGGATCTTTCATCTGTCACTCAATCTAACTTTGTTCAGTACGAGTAAACTCTTATCATCCAATTTGAATTCGTTAGGACAATTTGTTCATGGAACCACTGACTAATCACATCTTTATAAACATTCTTGAAAGATTGGGAATTTTTTACATGACATAAATGTGATTCTGTCTTTGGCCACTTTACGACCTGGTGTCCCCACTTTTTGGGAAGGTAGGAATGTAGCAACATTCCCCAGAATGAACGTGATTTGTACGGAAAAAGACCTAGTTCCTCTACTTTTCCTCTAAAACGTAGGATAAATAATTGTACAGCAGATTCTCCTCGCTTGATACTTTTTCATCCGATATAGTTACCAAATGTATTCTAAATCTCTTTTTAAATTTATTCTACCACCCAATACTAACACGAAAATCATCTTTTTTTAGGAATTTTCTGACAAACCTCCAATGGGTTCGCTTTCAAAATGTCTCCATTTATGGTCTCCACAGATACAGTACATATTTACATTTGATTAAGAACCTCCGCTATACAGGGTGCGGCGCCAAAATCCGGACAAATCAAACATTTTTTAGAAACATATTTCTTTTCTGGCATTTTCCTCTTAGTTAAAGAAATCCGATGGCATGACTTCACCCTCACTGGACACAACACTTAGCACGTAAACATTCGCCGGAAATTTCGTTCTGGAAACAATGCGGACATCTTCAGGAGCATGGGCGAGCCAGCGATCATTCCTTCGATTGATTTTTGCATCGATAGTAAAAATTTTATTGTTTTCTGAACTTTTGGTACTTGCACGAAGCTATTTGGACGCCTCTCACTACCTTTCGAAGTGGTATACAACGGCGGGAAATTCAAAATAAATTTTGTTCGGATTTTGGTGTCGCACCCAATTTTATTTATTGTATAATAAATTATAGTTTATTGCTAAACGCTCACTGCAATTAATAGACGGTAAAGTCTCTGTTTTCTTCAATCATGAGCGTTCATCTTTTCGCCATATATTTGACTGATTTTGCGGCATAATCTGTCGTAAGATTTATAAAAAATTTCCGTAATATAACAGTCACTTACTTGGTGTTGTGAATATTCTTTCATCTTAGCCTCTCACTTATTATACCCCACACATTTTCGATGGGGTTTGCATCAAGATTTTGTGAAGACCATTCCAAACGGTTGATGTTATTTTCTTCTTTCTAAGACTTCTTTGTTTTGAATCATTAACAGACTCGTCTATTTTAATATATTATGCGGTTTGATTTGTACTCGTCACTTTCAGATTTTATGGATTCCAAAACAGCTCATCGAAGAGAATATTAGTTTTTGGAGAGTAAGCATTCGTTAGGAAAAAATGGCTAGACTCCTATGCGTATAGTTTCATAAATGTACTATTCAGAATTTTTGACGAAGATATAAATAAAAATAAAAAAAATATCGACAAAATTAAATTTTTAAAATTTGTTTGTATGATGTTCGTATTTATTAGGCAATATTACCAACGTTCAAGAAAAAAAATAATTTTTTAATGATTTATTTCATATTATTAGTGCTGTCACATCCAAATACATCCAATTAAAATAACATTTGTACCTGCAGTGTAATAATTACTCGTATCTCTACTTCATAGCATAATAATAAAAAGCTGCGGTCCAAGCAAGAATTTTTCCTCCTAGCAAAACAGCAAAATAAAAAAAAAAGCGTTTTATTGCAAATCTGATATCCATATGTGTGTATAGCAAAGTTATTAATAATAGAACTGCTTTTTAAACGAAGAAATCGTCGTCCTTTGCGAACGGAACAAATAATAATCTAAATCTCCAAATTGTACATAAATACAATATATGCCAGAACTTCAAAAATGAGATTCTGTGTATATACTTTATATTTTTTAAATGTGCTACTACTAGTTAGTTCTAACGAGACGCGTACAATTTTTCCAAGTATAATAATTAATATTGCTATCCTTATAACAAAGAACGTACTATATTGTAAATGTCCATGCGAAAAAGAGTTACGGTATGCTTCCACATTGTCTTTTTCGATGAAAAACAAAAAGAAAGAAACCAATGTGATAGGGTATTTCCAACAAAATAATTTTAAACGATTAAAAAATAAGTAAAATGAATGGTTAAAAGATGTGTGCTTTTTCGAGAAATCCTACAGGGGGTAACTGTCGCCCCCGTTGGTATTATGTATTTTTTTATTTAACAATAATAAAACCCCATAGAGAAAAAAGCTGTATAGAAAAATAATTAGGCTATGTTGTAACAACCTCTGTTGAAATTTGTATAATTTATTCTTGAATATATCTATTTATTTATGTATCTTGTCTGTGTAATGTAAATAATATATCTTAATTTTTTTCTTAATACATTGCTTTTTTTCATTATTGTTTATTTATGATACCAAATACATTTTTTTCCTAAAATAAAGCTTATCCAATCAGTATGCTTGAATAGTATCCTATCTTTGGCCGATTTTACAGGTTTATTTATATAAATTAATGAGCAAAATTAATTGATTTTTTTAATTAAGCGATACAATCAGAAAAGATATTTGAAACGCATAATTGTACTTTCTTTCAATAATAGTAATAATAATTAATTAATTGATTAATAATATTCGATGGTGGGATGATAACGCTGTGAAGAGTGATTGTTTTCCGTTTCTCAGTTGGCTGCTATTTATTATATTATCTTTTTCTTTACGAAAAGTAATAGGTTGTCGTGGGATTTTGCGTATGAGACTCATGTAATGGATAGGTGAGTTTTGGCTATTTATTTATTAGCGGTGCTTTTGCGATGTTTAATTCTCATCGGAACACACTGTATATACGAAAAATTTGTAAACAATGAAGGTTCGTAAAATTAGAACAATGTTTTTTTTTAATTTTGTGGTTTTAATCGATGCATTTGCAGTTATTACTAGATTAATTTTAATTTATGAAGACGGGGTTTTAAATATATATAAATATGAGGAAATAAAGTTTTATTAGTAATAATTATTATATTCGATAATTTTTTATCATGAAATTACATATCCGATTAAAGAAAGATTATACGCCTTGAATTTTTTATTGAATTTAAAGCAGTCATCCGTTATATTATACATACTCCATCCAAGTTACCCAAGTACCGAAAAGAGTATAATACGAGATGAGAAATATTGTTTTTTAAAAAAATATTTTCAAATAAATGCGTCTATAAAGTTATTTAGGTGAAACAACTATATTTACCCCCTCGAGATATAATTAAATAAATTACTAATCCTAATTATATTAATCGAATGGATATAATTTATAATAATTTTTAAAGAAGCAATGGTACATACATTTTTTATAGTATTATATATTTAGTAATATTACTGTGTGTATATGGAACCTTTATATCTATAATAGTGAAATCATTGTATAAAGTAAGGGAAAAATGGTAGTGTTCCTACGACAAAAGAAAGTGAATAAAACGTACTTCTATTTTTTAATGATGCAAGATACTAATTTGCTAATAAAATTTCAATAACGTAGGATGAGTTTTTAAAGTCGATTCAAGTTTATTTTCTTAAATTTTTGCGTACGTATTATATTTATACAAATCTAATTTGATTTTTTTTATTGTTTTATATCATCGTCAAACCTGAGAGCTACATATTTGGAAACTGTAGGATATTTAAGACCTATTTGATGTTATCCGATATAGAAAAATTAATATTTTTTCATCAGAATTTGTACTACGAATGTAATTATAATTTATTTCTTTGCAGCCGTTACTGAGACATAAAACTATTCCGCAGGAACTAATTGATTGATTCGTGGTTTGTATATCTCGGTGCATATATAAGATCTGGTTTTATTTTCGTGGTAGTAACACCTCTACAGATATTTCTTTAAATGTCAATATTTGCTCTGTTTCTTTAGTGCTCCCTTCAAACCAAGAATTTAAATCTGTTCCGCTTATCTCAAGTCCTCTTCCTGAAAAGTTTTGCAACCAATCAAGCAACAGGCAAATCATCTTTTGCATTCCATTCTTCTGTTTCGTGAGAAGCATTTCATCGTAGGGAATAGTTTCTTCCACGATGGCTGAATTAAGTTAAATGAAAGCCTTGAGTGCAGTGGGTGAGCTAGAGAGAATACAACAGTCTTCAAGATCAATTCGTGGGAGATGTTTGCAGTTTTTGGTGATAGGAACAATGTTTGGATCTTTCATCCATCCCTCAATCTAACTTTGTTCGGTACGAGTAAACGCTTTTCAGGCAATTTGAATCTGTTAGGACAAGCTCTTCATGGGACCACTGACTAAACACGTCTTTCTAAACATTCTTAAAGGATCTGGGTTTTTAACATGACATAAATGAAAATGAATGAAAAAAAATAATAAAACATACTTTTATTTTCTAATAATAATAATATTTTATATTATTTCATATCATTGTCAATCGTGATAGCCACCGAAATATTTATTTTATAGCACGGTGTATAGTAATAATTAATAATCATTTGCAATAACCTATCTCGATCATCTACCTACAGAAAACATAAGTAAATGCGCCTTTTTAAAAATAAAAACATATATGCTGGTTACGATCTAACCGTAGTGAAATCGCAGTATTTCCCCCATCCTCGTATCGTACCATATAAATGCACAATATCAAAAAAAGAAAGGATGATGAATTAAATGTGGACAAGCGACGAACGACCGCGTTGGGTTTCTTTCACGTTCAATTCCTATCCGATTCGAATGATTTACGACAACCGCGAAACAGACCCGGTACATTTGTTAGGATTCAAGATTATCTTACACGTTGGATTATTACTAATTATACTTCAGATTACATCAGGACACTACAATTCCGATATAAGTAAGTGAGAAAAATTTTTGTCTTTTTTTGAATATAATTTGTTATTAAATCTATTAATTTAACTGAATTTGATTATTAAAAAAAAGTGTAAACTTGATTATAGTAGGTAAACAAGAAAACTAAAGCTTGTAGCATACATTTATATAGCGCAGAAAATATAACATACTTTATTATAACTTGCGGTGAAATCTCGTGTAATTTCGTTGTTCTTATAGCTTTATTACCGTTACTTGACCATTTATCGTCCGGTAAAACTCTGCCTACATGTTTCCGTCAATATATATTATGTGTAGCGAACAGTATTGATGTATTTCCTCTAATCAAATTAAACTTGTACATCTTGCATTTCGTCTCTTAAAAATATAAACAATTAAATTATTTTGTTCGAATAATTGATTCATTCAGAAGTAAAAAAAAGCAAATATATTGACGACTATGTGTAATAAATTTAGGTCAAAACTGGATCTTCACGAAACATTACAAACTAAAGCAAACATTTCACTACAATAGAATGAATTGGAACCTGCATCTCATATAAAAGGAATTTACAAAAATGATTATAACGTAACAATATACTGAAAATCAATGTTTGTGTTTTTCTGTAAAGTAAGAATATTATTTATTTTAAAGAATTAAATTGAGGAAACCTGACAATACTATACTATATTGTTGAGTTGGCAGCAAAAATGTCCACGGATTATAAATTTTTTCCGTGAATTGGTTATATTATTAATAGGAAGTGCAATGTCAATGACGGGAATCTAATTGTATGAATTTTTGAGTTTAACTGTCAGAAATAATATCCTAGTTCGACAGCTGTCAAACTCCTTAATCGAAGTCAAATTTGCAACCTTAGAGGACATTGAGCGACATTTATGGTAAAGAACATAGTCTAATAAGTAGATTCACTTCGCCAATAACACTAATTTTATGACCCTGAGAAATACTGACATGCACTATACTTTGCACTAGTGTATCACCTAACCATCATTTGGTATTTGTCACACATAAAATGTAAATAGTACAGAGTGAACACAGTAAAGTGCAGTGTGTGCAATCTAAAATTATTACAGTCAGGGTCAAAAAAACCGGGACACTTTTTTAACCTATTGTGACAGTACTTTGTTGCATCATACTAACTTGAAGTTGACAATAAATGAAAAATTTTGATTGTGAAATTGACAGTTGATACTGACTGATTATACAACTGCATTTTAATGGAAACGAGATACTAAAGAGGACAATTTTATTATAATGAAATAAGAAAAAACAGAAATTACATTAAATTAATATTTGGTAATTGTACCTTGCGCTTCTATTACTTTATTTAACCTTCTAGGCATAGAATTTACTAAATTAGTAACGCAGTTTACCGGTATTTCGGCCCACGCTGCTTGCACAACCTGAAGTAATTCCTCTCTACTTTGCACATATACATACTGTCTTGCTATATTTCGTACCATTAAACCCCATACATTTTCAATAACATTTAAGTCACCACTATAGGTTGGAAAATCCAATACCGAAATACCGTTTACATTTAGCCATTGCGTCGTTTGTTGGGATTTATGAAGAGGGCAATTATCTTGCAAAAAGATATAGTCGTTATCCGGATAAAGTCGTCTTACCATCACATTTTCAAGGATGTTTATATACACCTCGCTATTGAGGCGATTTTCAATATTATGTAAAATTCCAAGACCTCTCACTGACAACCATCCCCAAACATTTACGGAATAACGAGGATTTCTACGTACTTTGTTTACATATCGTTCTTGGAAACGCATGCTTGGCGGTCGAAAAACTCTAATTTTCGCGTTATATGATGACTGAAAGATTTTTTCGTCGGAGAAAATTACCTTGTCCCAAATATTCCGTGGCAAATGGTGTAAAACAAATCCCAACCTTTGTTCTTTCCAAGCTGGAGTTAGAAACATCTTACCAGCCATATAACAACAGAGACCGGCATGTCGAAGGCGACGTAGTCCTGTTTTTGCTGATCCAGGAAAACCTGTATTTTTTATTGCATTTTTGCTGTGTCAAAGGGATTTCGATTAATATATGTAATTAAGCCATCATCTTCCTAAGCATTAGAAATCCTAGGTCGTCCTGAACCAGGCGTTCTTGAAAGATTGCTTTCTTCCCGCCACTTCTTACATATTCTACTAACTGAGCTCTTACTTATCCTAAATTCATCTGCTACTCGCCTCATAGACCATCCTTCTTCTACTTTAGTGCATATTCTGGCTTTAGTAACTTCATGTACATGCATTTTACAAATTTTAAGCGTATAATTAATTATTTTGAATTAACAAAAATGTTAAATGTCAATTTGAAAGATAAAAACAATAATGACAAAAATGACAGATGCATGTCCTTATACTCAAGTAATTCAAGGCTACTATTATTGGACAAACGGACTTAATTACAAAACTAAATTAACGTCAAAATCGTTATAAGACATGTCCCGTTTTTTTTGACCCGGACAGTAGTTGGGAACACTGAGCAACTGGCAGTAGCCATAAAGTGTTTTAACTTGACTACCACAAACATCAAAATCGCACTGTTCTTTAGTGTTTTAACACTCATAACCCCTACTTTATTTACGTTTTGCGTCTGATATCTATTTTTGTTTTGAATGTGAACTAAAAGCAATTTATTGTTATACTTATTGTCAGCAATGTTGCCATCCTAAATTCTGATAGATTGTTTTGATAGGTTCTGTCAAACAAAATGACAGCAACCAGAAACAGCTCTAGGGAGGTCACAAGAATTATTTTACATATTCATTCTAAATAGCTTTAGTGCCCGCGTTTGTTATCCTTTGCTTGTGCTGCTTTGTGCTTTATACTAGCCTATAATCTAACCATCTTCTAATATATGTCATTAATAGAAAGTAAATAGTACAGGCTTACCAAAGTAAATGAAAATGTGCGTAATCCAACCATTTTTGTTGGAAACTTTTTCTTATTCTGCCTATTCTATTGGCGTTCGGCATTTGACATTTGAAATTTTCCACTTCTGGGTTGCGTTCAGATTTAGCGTTGGACGACGTCTGGGCGACAACTTTTCACACTACACGGATTCAACTGGTTTGAAAATAATAAAATTTGAAGGGTGTAGTGTGAAAAGTTGTCGCCCAGACGTCGTCCAACGCTAAATCTGAACGCAGCCTGTAGTTTTATGTTAGCACGCCTGATTTTTAAATTTAAGTTTTGCAGACAATTGTCAAACTGACAACCAAGCCAAAAAGACATATGATACAAATGACATAACCTACAAAGTCATATCTACAACCAATAACCAAGCTAGCTAATTTTTGAGTATCTCTTCTTGCCAAAGTAAATATTTGTACCAATCATGTTACTCACTTGGTAGCTGTACTATCACAGAATAAACTAAAAAGGACAAAAACGTCAAACCCTTTGTTCTTTCAGGTAATGATTTAGATGACCTTGAATAGACTCCGCCATGACTTGAATATGTTTCGCACGAATTTCATTGTATTTGTCCCAAAAAATTCTATGATTCTAATCATACGCGCATACGCAAAGTAAGTTCCAATTCTATTTAACAGATGTCCGCACGAATGTTAAATAATAAAAATGTTCAAGAAATGTTGCTTCTTGTTTACATTTGACTCGTCAGTTTATTTTATCTTTATCCAAATATGGTGAAACGAACCATACATAGACGTAGGAATAGGAATAATCAACATAACCTCTCATTGTCATATAAATTGACAAAACGACCTACTTGACAGGAAATTCCGACGCTACATGGGTAAAGGGCTGATTAGAAGATAATTTCCATAAAACTGGTCACGCGTTATTTTTCGCACTAAAAGCGACAGCTCAATTTACTTGCATGTTCGTAATAAAATATTGTACTTAAATATTCCAACATAACCAAATATGTCAAGATAACAGTGACAGTAGTATAAGGTGACAGTTGTAGACCACCTTTTCAGTGTTCTCAACATAAATTTCTCAATTAATTTAGGGTGTTTTGAAATAATTGCACAATTTGACAGATATTGGATCACTGGATTGGAGGCCTCAATTATGTTCAATTCAGCATAAATTCAAAAAAAAATAATTAGAACTTCTTTCTTTTTTGTTAGTCAACAGTTTAGCAGAAAAATGGGCCCCATTAGTATGGTTAGCGCCAGAGGAGAAGTACTTTCCCCTTGCAGTCGAAGAGTTTCTGCAACATGTCCACCCGACTGAGAAAAATGGTAGGATAATATCGCCGGATAACTTGCTGCCAGTTGGAAGGAGTTCCAAGCTCCTGTACCTGATTCCAAAGAAAGGTTTAAGTAGGTAATCTTTTTATTATTACTTCAAATGGGAAATGAATTAAAGACAGAGAGGGATAGAATCTAATAGAACTCTGTATTAAGTCATATGTAGAGAAACCTTCTATAGGAAACATTAATTGCATAAATTAAACAATGCGTATTTGTCTAGAAACAGATTGGTTAGTTAATGAAATAGAAATGTCTATTAAATTTGCCCAGCTTTCTAATCTTTGCTCATCGCAATGTTAGTAATGTAGTGTGGAAATCTAGTCACGTCTGGTACATAAAAAATTACATAATTTAAAAAACGCATTCATTAAATATTCACGAATACAATTCCAAAATAGGACTGCATAGATTGCTAAATCGCATTAAATAACCTCGTGTGTTCATTTCAGACATCCTAAAAGACAACACATCGTTTCTAAACGGTAGAAACCCGCTACATACATCAGTTCCGGTTTACGTAACAATTTCCGACTGCTCGCATCCAGGAACTCCCACGTTCCTAAATGCACGGAACAGACCGCATGCATCCACGAAGAGATCCAGTTTCGTCATAACTTATTGGATGTTCTACCCGTACAACGAAGGAAAGAAACTATGCTTCCTGGGAAAACTCCCCGCCCCTTTCATATTCGATAAATGTTTAGGTAAACAAAAAATTGTCGGAAATCACGTCGGCGATTTCGAACATATCGCCTTCTCGTTCGACAAAGATCTCACGCCTCGAGAATTGTTTTTATCCCTACACGACGTCGGTGTCTACTACACCTATGATGCCTCTTCGAAAATTTTCAAGAACAGCAGATATTTACAGCGTAAAGGGATTCTGCAGACAACGGAATTTCCACCGTTCGTTCGGACTTTCGAGGGGAGACCGATTCTGTTCGCCGCTAAAGGTTCGCATGGTTTGTGGTCTGCGCCCGGGAAATATTATTATCTCAAGTTACCGAAGTTAGCGGATATCAATGATTATGGTACGCCGTGGAAGACGTGGAAACATCTCCAGATCTATCGCGAAGGTTACAATAAACCCCCGGTTTGGATGAGGTATTTGGGACGGTGGGGGAATCCTAAAACGAATTGTTTCTTGTTTAGCAAAATCGGATTGTGCGAGATTTCGGATGGGCCTTACGGGATATCTCAACGAGAAAGTGATTTTCAATGTTGAATTAGTTGTAATTGATGATGAGAATTGTTATATAATAGAATTATAGCTTTGCAAACATTGTGGTCTTTTATTTTATCAAATCAGAATTTGAAATCTTTGTTGTGTGTGGTATGTGTGCCTATTGAACTGCCGCTGCAACTTTTGCTGTGTAATTTTAGTCCAGGGTTTCTATAGGTTTCTTCCCTCCCAGCATCAGAGTTGAAATCTTCATTATACACTGAGAAGTGCAATCTTCTGAGTTTAGTCCATCCTCCCCATGTTTTAAAATGGCGATCATCTTTGTTTAAACATCGGAGGAAGTTATTCAATTTTTTAAATTTCACTATAAAACGTTGCTAGCCATGCAAGTGTTGGCGATTCACAGTACTAAAGGAATTCCGGTAAGACTACATTTAGACTGGCCGCCTTTCCTATCCCCATGTCTTTCGAAGTTTTGGTGATCTCAGATACAGTGAGGTCCCTCTGGAACTTTATTAACATAGGTGATAGTTGAATAAAACGAATAAAAAATAAAAGGACACCAACCCATCAAACACACAGTATGGTCTTGCGATCAAAGCGATTTGGCCTTGCAGTCGATGGGCCGGCTCCGTCAGGTAATAACCATGATTTTTTCACTTGAGGTTTTCGAAATAAAACCGTTTTTCATCACCCTGTACACTATTCGATTGCAGAAACGTCTTCCTTTCATACCTTTGAAGCAGAATTTCTCTAACGATGTTTCAATTTTCCAATTACCTGTTATCCAATTCATGTGGCACCCATTTTCTCATCTTTTGCACCTTTTCCATCGATTTGTAATTCATGTAAATTGCAATTCGGCAAACATTCAACTTTCCTGCCAATTATTTTTGAGTTTGTGTTGGGTCTTCATCCAATAACCCAACCAATTCCGCATCTTCTTTGTCTTCAACGTTGAATGGTCGAAACCACGTTTTACACGTTCTTATGGTTGGAATAGCAAACTATAGCTTTCAGCGGATTATTTTCCTTTTGATGAAACAAGAAAAGTAATGCGTGCTCGCAAATGCACGTTTTCAGGCACAAAACTCGACATTTTCAGAAAATTATAAATCTACAACGCTTTTATTTTGGCGGAACGTAAATTGTGCAGTTTTGAGGTTAATGTCAGCAGAATAAAGTGACATAAATGTATCAAATCATAACATTTTGTACTTATAACTACTAACTAGTGACATAATCTGATCTGTTACAAGAACCCGAAAGGAATTACCGACACACTTGGTAATAAAGTTTAAATGCATCTTTAACTTTACCGTTTTTTAATTCGGAGGAATAAACTGACCCAACCACATCAGAAATGTTTGCTGTTAGGATTTTGCAGTTTTGTTATAGAAACGCGAGAACCGTTCAGCAAAATCTGGCGACCGATTATTCAATTAGGCTGTGTCAAGTCGACAACCTGACTGCTAACGTTTAAAAAAGTTCCTAACTGCTAACTGAACGTAGTTTATATGATTATTGAGGAAATACTGTCATCATCAGTCGAAACTACCGCTTCAAGTACTGTTAAAAATTCTTTGTTGATCGTATTTTGCATTAATAAATAGTAAAAGTACAAAAGAAATCCAAATTATAATTATATTATGGCTGTAGCGATTACAGGTTATGTTTGATGTTAGCCGTTTCTCAGTCATCATATCGCGTGTCCATAAATATTTGAAGCTGGCGTCTGTCAAAATGTATGCAATATCTGTACTTACAGTTTACCACCCTGAGAATGTCAGTTGGATTATTGCTCTCTGTATTAGTAGTATTATAGTCTCTAATTAGTTTTTCCTTTACTGACAATCAGTTATTTTCATAACTACTAAAATAAATTCGTGTAAGTGACATTTGATATTAAATTCCAGTCAGGTTATGTTTCAATATGCGTTTCAGATTTTATAAACGAGACTCAAACGATTTACAAGAACAACAAAAAATATTTTCGAAAGTATGAAACAAAGAGTTAATTTATGTCTGGAGCAACAAGGTCACCATTTCTTGTAATTGCAATATTAACTAATAAAGAATGTTTGTATTTTTGTCATTGTAATGGTTTTATAGTTATAATTTTTTATAATTATTTTCTTAACTAATTTCAATTACCAATAAACGTTTCCAAAAGGAAGCATGCTGTAGTTGATTTTAAAAAACAATTTTAATAATTATGCTTAAAGTAGCTACCACGTGGCATGCTAATGCTAATTCTTGCGATCGAAATCAAAGTAGTGTTACAAACTTAACCTTAACTTTGACAGTAGCTGTCAGCTTCAAACATTTACGCACACGGCGTATAAACTACATTCAGTGAGCAGTTAGGAACTTTTTTTTTTAACTTTAGCAGTCACGCAGTTGGCTTGACACATAGTCTTGGGCAGTCATGCATTTGTAAACGCATGTCTGTTGTTGATAAATGAAATGTCATTGCTAGTGACACTCACGAAAAGTGACATTTATTGTGGGATCGTACCACTGCGTACCACAATCAACCACAATAAATTAAGTACCTAACATGTTTGTGTAAAGAATAAATAACATTTTCACAACAGATACTGGACATGTTGGGCATTAAACATAAATTTATATAGGACGCTTCATATTTGCGAAAACGGGAATTAACATGCCTTCAAGTTGTCGGCATTGTCTTGTAATGTTGTTTCATAAATTGTCTGAATTTCGAACTGGAGTTTTATAAATAGATTTTTTTAAATAAGGAAACAAAATAGCCTAACGGTGTGAAATCGTAAATGATCTCGGAAGAAAGAGGTGGTTACTAATACGCGTTTATTATCGAAGAATTCTCACAGATATTCCAAAGAAACAGAATATTATTGAGATTGTTTTTACCGTCAAGATTCCCATTAAAAAATATTCGACTCATCTTCTTCTGAACATACCAATTTTGCCAATTTTGAAAGGATGTAACACCTTTTCACCGCTTCTTCAATAAAAAGAAGTCTTGCCAAAATCACTATTGATACTGTTATTAAACGAATTGCAACACTTAATTCTTTTTACGTAATCTGACAGAAGCAGTTCAGGGATTGTCTACATTTTGTAAAACAGCTATCGAAAATCTTTTTTAAAAAGAGTAAGTGTCGTTCCAGTGGTCATATTTAATGGCTGTGACATCCGCCTTACAAAAATACAGTAAAACCTGTGCTAACGGCCACCTGTATATAACGACCACCTGTGATAACGGCCAGATTTAACTTTGCAAAAATCTACAATACGAGTATTTTCATATATACAAACCTTGCAATAACGGTCGCCTTTACAAAACGGCCACGGCCAGACGGTCCCAATAGATAGACAAAATAGATATTATCGAGGAGAGTGACAAGTATAATTTAAGTTAGCCGAAAAATTCGGAGTTAGAAAAACTCAAATTAACGATATACTAAAAACCGTAAGTGATATTAGGATGTATGAAGAAGGTATTAATTTGAATCAGAAACGGAAATTCCGTAAAACGGGTGGAGTAGCAGTAGACCAAGTTGTGTATAAGTGGTTCTGCGTGGCAGTGGCGTAGCCAAGAGGAGGGCCCGAGGGCCCCCCCCCCCCTCGAAATTGTACTATATCCACAAATCGAATTTTATTGAAAAATATTAAAATAAACTTTTTCAGTAGAAACGATAAATATTAATAGATCTGAGAGAAATAAGTATCTATTGCAACACTGCACAGTGCACACTCACACTACATCTGACAGGCGCAGTGGCAAACAGGTTCTCGGTAGTCGGTTGTTATAGGTCTCTGTAACTGTCAGAGCATTATTTGTTGTATTGAAAATAAATGTTTGTTGCGAGTTATACAATTTATTTTTCAAAAGAAGTAACCTGTTTCAACAGCATCAGTCGAGAGAAGCTTTTCAACAATGAAACGACTTAAAACATACCTACGAAATAAAATCACTGAGGATCGTTTAACCGGTGTAGCGTTATTGTCGATTCATCGAAATTTAAAAATTGATCATGATGTTGTTTTGAACATGTTTGCTACAAAAAGTAAGAGGCGACTAAACTTTTTAGTATAATTATTATTATTATTTCAAGTCTTAGAATATTTGGTTTTATTTTTTTTTTCTTTAAATAAAAGTGAGTAGTTAATTATTAACTATTTATTATCAACTGTGACAACTGTCAGAATTTGGATGATTTAAAAATGTTAGATATACTTTTTCAAAACTTTCGTTCCTTTTTTAGTTCTTCAACCCTTTTGGGCCCCTCCCAAACCAAAATTCTGGCTACGCCACTGCTGCGTGGCTAGAAATAAAAACATTCCCATATCTGGATCATTAATCAAACAAAAGGCGCTAGAGACAGCAAGAAATTTATGCATCGAGAATTTTGCTGCTTCAAATGGTTGGTTGGAATGTTTCTGTCAAAGGCGCAATATCACTTTTAAATCAATTTGTGGTGAGTGCGCTGATGTAAATTTGGAAGAAGTAGAAGCATGGAAATCTAAATTACCATTAGTTTAAAAGAATTATTCCCCGAAGGATATAATTAATGTTGACGAAACAGGTCTTATTATCGCGCCATGCCAAATAAAACTATTGCATAAAAATGCGATAAATGCAATGGCAAAAAATTAGCAAAACAACGGTTAACTTGTTTTGCTCTGCGCAAATATGGAAAGCGACAAAGAAAACCCTTTAATTATTGGAAAAAGTACAAATCCTCGGTGTTTTAAGGAAAATCATATCGACAAATTACCTTTAGATTGGGCACATAACAAAAAGGCTTGGATGACATCAGATCTTATGACAAAATGGCTGTATATATGTTTGACATGAAAATGAAAAAACAAAATCGAAAGGTGCTTCTATTTCTGGATAATGCAACTTCACATCCTAAAGTTTTGCTGGAAAACGTCAAATTGATTTTTTTGCCTCCAAACACTACGTCGTATTGTCAGCCGTTAGATCAAGGTACAATTCACAATTTTAAGATGATATACGGCAGTTTTTTGATCAAAAGACTATTAACGTTCGTTGAGAGTGATTGTGACTTTGAAGATTCGGAAAAGAGCATAAATCTAACAAGTGCGCTAATATGGATTGCAGCAGCATGGAAACAGGCTTCTCGATCTACCATTACAAACTGTTTTTCCAAAGCTGGATTCGCAGAAGTCGTTCAATCTTATGAAGATTTTTGCGAGGAGGACGAAATACCTATTGCTAAGCCATTTCCAAAAGTCGGCGTGCAATGGCAAGTTTACACGATTTTGCTTCCATTGACAATGATGAACCTACAGAGAATCCTGATTTTAGTATAGGAGAAATTGTTGAAGAACTATGCAATAATGATGATGATTCCGATAACAACGAGATAGAAGAGTTTGAAGATCCAAAAACAACTTTGTCAAATATGGGCGAAGAGTGCGAAAAATTAAGAGAAATATAGACATACTTCCTATGTAACAATAATGGTGACATGGTTGTAGACATTTCAAACATTTTACACAAATGTGAAAGTGAAATGTATAAATTTAAGTTAAAAAATTTAAAACAAATAAAAATTTAAGCATTTTTTGTCGAAAAATAAAAGCAATCTATGTATCTAAACGTATAGTAATACATACAGCGTCATTCATAAAGTTTGCACCATATGGGCGTTTTGTTTATTATTGATTTGGGTAAAATTTCAGTAGGGCAGAAAATTTGCGCATCCTTTAGAAGCAAATTCAGACTGGTTAGATTAAGTGCATCGTTTCTCACACACCCGGTGGCCGCTATAATTTGAAAACAGCTTAAGAGTAAACTGGGTTAGTTTTTAAATATACAAAAAAATGGTATTAAGAAAAGTGGTTTAGAATTAAAACCTATGTTTAAATATGAAATTACAGCCTCCTATTTCGAAAATGAAAAATTTTTCTTTTTTTCTATTCTCCCCGTATATAAATCAAAATTTCCAAAAACCAATATTTTTATGGCGTTTCTGTGTAATAAAGCAGTACTAAAAGAAATCCACAATAATGTTTACCAATGGGTTCCCGTTGTTGTGAGCGAATATTGAGATTTACGGAAAAAATGTGCTTCTTCTTGGAACATTGCCAATAAAGCACCGCAAAAAATTAATTATAAGTAAAACAAATAAACTTTCTGGCTAACAAAGAATGCAGTTTATAGGATTTTCTATTTTGAAGGGCAGCTCTGTGGCAATTTTGAAGAATTTGTGTGGTAAAAGTAAAAAGTAAAAATATTTCAAGTGTAAAAATTTTAATTTTTCTATATAAAACTTATTTATAAAATAATATAAAAATAAATTCAAAGATACAGATTAATTAAATTCATAGAAGAAATAGCCTGTAGCAAAAAATCAGAAATAAAAGCAGACTAACTGCTGCTTTCAAAAAGGTCATTTCAGGATAAATTAAGCAAAAACTATTTTGACTTAAATTTCTACATCCTTCCATCTCTTTCAATACATAAAATCGTTCTCATACATTTGACGTTGAATATTCTCGAGAATGTGTTGGGGAATTTCAACTACACATTGTTGAATTGTTTCTTCTAAATGGACAACATTTTGGAACGGCCTATGTGTATAAACTTTATTTTTTAAATATCCCCACAAAAAGAAGTCGCATGGTGTCATATCTGGAGAGCGGGGTGGCCAATTTATTTCTGAAAATCTACCTATCCACTTTCCTGGAAATGTTGTATTCAACCAATTTCTAACCTCCAAGGTACTGTGAATGGGAGCTCCATCTTGTTGAAAGTACATTTTTAGTCTTTCTTCCAACGTAAAATCTTCGAAAATGGCAAAGAATTCATTTAGTAAAAATTGTAGATATCTTCCAGCGTTAAGAGTTCCTCTAAAGAAAAATGGACCAACAATCCTGTTATTAAAAATACCACAACAAACATTTACTTTGAAACAATACTGATTATTTGTTTCTATTATGAAATCAGGATTGCTGTCCGCCCACCAGCTACAATTCTGTGAAGAAACAACTCCATTTGAAGTGAAAGTACATTCATCAGTAAACAAGATAAATTTTGTAAATGATCGGTCCTCTTCTATTCTACCTTGCAACCAGAAGGAAAAGTAGATTCGTTGATCTTAATCGCGCTCATTAAGAGTGTGTACAAATTTTGGTTTATAAGCTTTGAATTTATTTTCCTCAGCCTCTGTATAGACGTACAAGATATATTCAAATTACGCGACAATGTAGAAATAGACGTTTTTGGCATCTCCATGACACTTTGCATTACCGCAAATTCTGCATTTTCATTTGTGGCCCACTTTCTGTGTTTCTTTTTAAAATTATTTCCAACGGATCCGCTGTTTTTGAATTTTGAAACAACTCTTGCTACTGTTGTGTGGCTAATAATCTTATCCGGATGGTGTTGGTTAAAAATTAAAGCTGCTTCTCTATAAGTTTTATAATTGTTGCCAACAATCAACACTATTTCAATTTTATCTTGAATGCTTAATTTTATCGGCATTTTAATGAAACTAAACGAAAGTGTCAGTTGACATTTGTGCCAAACAGAAACTTAGGTTCAACACGCGTAATCCATGGCTGTTTTAGGCAAAATTTTTAGTTTTGCCAACACAAATTCTTCAACATTGCCACATAGCTGCACTTCAAAATAGCAAATCTTATAAATTGCACTCTTTGTTAGCCAGAAAGTTTAGTTGGTTTACCTATAATTAATTTTTTGCGGTGCTTTATTGGCAATGTTCCAAGAAGAAGCACATTTTTTCCGTAAATATCAATATTCGCTTACAACAGCGCGAAGCCGTTGGTAAACATTATTGTGGATTTCTTTTAGTACTGCTTTATTCCACAGAAACGCCATAAAAATATTGGTTTTTGGAAATTTTGATTTATATACGGGGAGAATTGAAAAAAAGGAAAATTTTTCATTTTTGAAATAGGAAGCTGTAATTTCATATTTAAAGATAGGTTTTAATTCTAAACCACTTTTCTTAATACTATTTTTTTGTATATTTAAAAACTAACCCAGTTTACTCTTAAACTGTTTTCAAATTATAGCGGCCACCGGGTGTATGAGAAACGATGCACTTAATCTAATCAGTCTGAATTTGCTTCTAAAGGATGCACAAATTTTCTGCTCTACTGAAATTTTGCCCAAATCAATAATAAACAAAACGCCCATATGGTGCAAACTTTATGAATGACGCTGTATATTACCAATGAACGCAAAACAAAATGTATACACATTTAGTTCGCTTATGTATGTGTCTCTGTATTCTCTATTTTAAGTTTAAATAAAATCATTTAAAATAATGTCCAAATTAATTTTATTTCTAAAAGAAAAATAATAGCTATCATGTGAAAATATTTGCTTAGAATTTGGCGTGGGTAATATCCATCACCTGTCTTTTGCGGCCACCTTTGAATAACGGCCAACAATTTTGATTTGTTTAGTGGCCGCTATTCACAGGTTTTACTGTAGTTGGATCTTTATGCCCTATATTTCTCGCTTCTTCAACGACATTTTTGTTTCTGCGACAAGGTTTACCTGTCCTTGGTCTGTGATTTACACGCTAAACACGCTATTATTGGGCGTATTTGTTTATCTGTTTGGTCACTTTAGGTTAGTTAAGTTTCGTAACACAATCGGATCAGTTTCTTAAGAAACTATTGTTAACACTTCAGTCAAAAGACTCGAAATGTTGCTATTGTCTAGAGTGAAATTCGAATATCTCTGTCGAAATTCCTGTTTGCAATTATTTATAGAAAATTGCCAATTTCCATTTTCGTTACGTTCACAGTTTCGAAAATAACATTTTACTATAGATATGTATATGCTTATCTTTAGTTCATAAGTAAACATTTTTGTAATAAAATAACTCAAGAGGTAATGTATGTTTTGACGTAAGTCAAACTTCTGTCAAATAAATAGTAAATCATGACAGTTATAAATTAGCAACGACATGCGTCTTGTTATTTCCCCTATGTAATATCGGTCTACGAACAGCCAATTACGACGCTACCTTTTGGCGGTAAAGTTTTAAATTACTTACTCCTCGGAATTAACTAACAGACTAGAAATCAAAGGTTCATTTATCCTGACAGTCGCCGTCTTTTAGAGATATTGCCCTTAAAGAATATGATTTGTTATTAGATTTATCTCAGGAAACATTAAAGTCGGAATTTGATTAATCAAACTGTTTGTAAGTTTATCCAAAAAGCAAGTTATATTTTATTAAATCAGTTTTATATTAATATTTGATAGTTTTATACTACTGTTTGCATGTGGGTGTTTTGCAATCAAATAAGATATAAATTAGCATTGAACCTATTCTCTTACATTCTAAAATATTAAATTAATTTATCACAAAACATACAATAATATCATACTTCTTCTCTGTAAACTCTAATTACAATAACAAATATTAATAGTTAATACTTATTCATTCAAAATACACACATCGGTGCTAATTTACCGAATATAAACAATAACGGCGATGATTAGTTGCGATAAGAAAAACAATCCACAATGAAACTACATAACTTAAATAAAACAACAATGAAAACATTACGTTATATGTAACACTTCTTGCGGCATGAATGATGATTATGTAACACCACCAGATGAGATTCCATCGTCTCTACCTCTACCGTCTAAAATCGGATACTACTTCCGTTCTTGACGTGTTGCGGCGGAGCTGCTTGCATACTCCTGCCCATATTGAACGTCTTACTAACTTTGACGAATTTGGATTCGTCTGCTGACGATCTCCAGTAAACGGTTTGCAGAGCGTTCCTACCGGCGATATACCTGGTAGCGGCTCCGACTAACGGTTTGGCTTGGGGATGCATCTTCGTCAACGTTGTTTGTTGTTTTTAGTAAGGCAAGACTTAATGATGACTTGATGTCTACTGTGGTCTACTGATTAGCTGAGCGCGCTTCCCGAGCATTTATACCGATTTTTTCCTCTTATCAGTTTTCGGTTTAAACCGCGTCGGATGACGTCAAAGCAGTTTTCTCGTTTATATACAATACGATGATATTTACCGGTTCGTATGTAATACGCGGGCACGGGTCTGCCCATAAAGTTGGGTCGTGCCACGAGATAATAATTTTTTGTAAAAATCGCGTGTACAATGCAAATACAATGGATCTCGGGTACAAAATTCAAGAATCGATCGAATGGGAGATAAGACTGCTTCGTGGATATTTATTTTTCTAATGCTTATCTAAGAATTGATTATAGAAATATGTACATACAACCGCATCTGAGTAATTTGACAATGCGATTACAGTTATGTTTGTATATTTCTAAACATCTACAGATTTTTTGAGAATTTATATTTTATTTGAAAGTGTTATGACAGCGATTTTCTGCGACGAAGATCGGATTAGATTTATCGGAATATTCCTAAAAACAATAAAATTAAATGCGCGTATTGTTTATAACAAAATTTTTGAATTTATCAAAGAAATATTCTAACAGATACTATCAGTGGCCTTGCCCTGTTCAACAGCTGATCTGTGTTTTCAACCGTACCTAATGGTTGGCTGGCCTGGCTTTTACTACCATTCATATACTCATATGAGTACGACTAGAAAATTGACGTTTTCGTTGATTTGATACCGAAACAGAAACACAAAATATTACAAAATAACATTAAAACTAATTTTTCGCCAATTTAAATGCACCTGATGGGGATTACCTAATTAATAACGGCTCATATTCTTGGCATTCTTCTAATCAATTGTTTTCTTCATAAGGACCTTCTGATTTTAGTCCACCCCACCTGCTGGAGCTTCTGCTAAAGATCTCGTGCGCTGTTAACTCTTTTTTCTGGTCATCTGTATCAGCATGTCCTCTCAACATCAAATAACTGTTAAGGTTTTTATATAATACGTCAAACTATAATCCATATCCTCCAACTACACTTAAAACATTTAAGATGATGTTGATCAGCTGTTTCAAGGCACCGATGACGACGACAATGATGGTACATATGAGCCCACCTGGAATGAACCAAAACTCTTCACACAGTCGGAAGTAAACGATTTAGTTCGAGATTTAGCCCTTCCAAAGGATTCAGCCGATGTTTTAGGGTCGAGGTTGAAAGAGTAATATTTGTTGCCTCCTTGAGCATCCCTTTCTTGGTACAGAAGTAGAGAAAATGAATTTGATCCCTTTTCCTCTCGAAAAGGTGATGTTGTTTGTACATATGATCTAGAAGAAGCCTGAAAACTCTTCTTCTTTTATTCACAATTGCAGCCAATATGCATCTGTACCAGCAGGACATTCAGTTCATTTGAAAGAATGTTATGAGAACCTTGAATTGGTAGGTACTTAACAAGCTTAACCCGTTCGCTACCACACCGTCACAAAAATGAAGCGGGAAGATTTATTTGAGGTTAAGATAAGTGTCATTACAATCGTGTCTGTCAGTTGGTGTCGGTACAATTTGTGAGTTATTTGAGACCATATGCTAATATTTGCACCTGGAAATGGAAAATAAAAGACATCTTAGTCAGCGTGAATTTCAAGAAATAGCAGAACAGATGTGTGAAAGCGATTTCAACGTAAGTGAACCAGATGGCCCTTTCGCAGATTCTGGTAGTAGTTATAACGTTCCTAGTAGTAATGTAGCTTCGTCAACAAGCGATAACAGTTCAGATGAAGAGTGAATTGATATAATTCACCAAAATGTAATACAAACAAATAATACTTGGAGTGAAACAGATACCAATCCAGTTTTGCCCAGTTTTTCTGAAAAAGAAGGGCTGAAAATAGAGCTTCCAAGTAGTTCAACGCCTTATCAAGTTTTTGCATTATTCTTTGATGATAATCAGGTTGACAAAATCCGAGATTGGGCAAATAGCCGAGCTTCCACGTTGTTAGCAAATCCAAACTTAAATCGTAACTCGAATAAGAAACGGTGGCACCAATAACATCGGAAGAAATAAAACAATTCTTAGGCCTAAGCGGTATGATGGGTAAGATTCACATGCCATCCATCAAGTCGTATTGGAGCAGAAATATACTTTATGAACATCCATTATTTTGGAAAATAATGTCAAGGAATCGCTTTGAGAATATTCTTCGCTGTCTTTGTTCTTATAATGAAACAAACGACAAGACAGATCGTCTTCATAAAATTCAACAAATTCTTACCCATATTTTGAAACATATTAAGCAAGTTTACTACCCTGGGGGAAAATCTCTCATTGGATGAAGCTCTGTTGTTGACTGTTTGTGGGGATTTAACATCAATCTCTATGCCATTGGGTCAACAAAGTGGCTACACAAAGTTCCCCTGCTTCGTCTGTGATTGGGATAGCCATGACCGTAAACATGATTATGTTAAAAAAGAATGGCTAGTAAAAAGAACTTTGGTTCCTGAAGTTAAGAATGTTGAGAAAGAGAGTTAAATCGATCCTAAAAAGATTCTACTTCCACCACTTTACATCAAGTTGGGACAGATGGAACAATGCTCGGCATCGCTAAGATAAAACTTAAAGAGGTGCTTGTTGGTCCAGATATAAGGAAACTTATAAAGGATGAAAACTTCGAGTTGAAAATGGAAAACCAGGAAAGGAAAGCGTAGGAAGTCTTTGAAAAAACACATGGTAACTGGCTTCCTAGGAAATAAAAAGACCCAAACTACAAAAATATTCTTGGCAATCTGTTAAATAATTACAAAGTGTTGGGCTGTGTAGTAAGAGTGTTAAAGTTCATTTCCTTCATTCTCGTCAAATCTTGAAACAGTAAGTGAGGAAAAAGGAGAATACTATACTCGCAAATTTTATTTGACGTAGCAGGAAAGCAAAAGATTCCATGCTTCATTTGGAATCGCTAATTTTGGTTGTAAATCAAAGATAAACAATAATGTGCATAAAGTTTCCAACAATGTTAATTTTACTAGAGACGCAATTGACAAAAAAAAATAAGACAAGTAAGGTACTATCGTAGTATCAAATCTGATACAAAAACGGAATTACTTGCACTAGTTTCCTGAGAATCTACAAGCTTATCAAACCTTAGCAAAGCTATATGATACGTCTAATAAAATCAGTAAGATTTTATGTTACTCAATAAACATTTCCAATATTATTACTGTCAGTATCTTCTTTCATTTGTTTTAAAAATAACCGCCAAATTTTATTTAAAAAAAAAATTTCAGCAAAGTTTTAAATAAACCCACTGCCCAAAGTGGAACCCATTTAAATTGTGCCGAATTAAATTAGACATGGATTCCTTAGATACCTACCTTTCTTAGATAAATCCACACTGTGCGCCATGACTTTTATATTAATTGGTATAAAATTTAACACCAATAAAAAAAGGCTCCAATATTCATCTAATTACCTGCTAAAACGGTAATTCCCAAGTCAGATAACTTAAAAATTAACACCTCTGCAATAATTGATGATACTACTATTTTATAGTACATATATTTATATTTATATTTATATTTATATTTATTTTATATTTATAGATATTTATCTTATCTTATTTTCCTGATATTTTTTCCACTTCTAGGTCAATTACAACACTCTAATTCGAATAAAGATCAAATTTATTCCAAAACCTTGGCATAAGATTGACATTTAATTCGTGTCAAATAATAAATAAATAACTAGCCACACCTATCAACAAAATTATCTACAGACAAAGAAATTCAGTGATATATTGGATTATGTTTACAAAATAGTGGACAATTTAAGATAGTTTTGAAATGTAAATTATAATCATAAGAATAATGATCCTTATATCAATGTTTTTTTTTGTCAAGCTCTAACAATTCTGTTCAAGGACTAGGGCAAAACATGGCATAAAAACCTAGTCAAGAGCTTAATTTGAAAAAATTTACTAACGAAGTTGTAACGAAAACCAAATTATATTATAAAGGTTTTGGAATAAATTTGATCTTTATTCGAATTAGAGTTATATATAGTTATAGAGTTTATATTTATATTTATATATACATTTATATTTATTTTATATTTATAATTATATTTATATTTATATTGTGTTTATACTTATATTAAATTTTCAATGTTAAACAACAATTGTAACAACTTGATAATAATAAAACTAAATTAGAGCACGTACGCATATAAAAGTATTGTGACATTATCGATGGATACGAGTGACCTGAATTGTATAACTACAGCGTATATGCGTCAGTAAAACGACACGAAATCCTAAATAAAAACAGCAGAAATAAATCCTAAAACAAAATTATTTTTGAAATGCAGCGATGTGTGACATTTAATCAAATCAAGATCTAAAAATAACGTTACCAAAAAAAGTATCTTTTACGTTAGAGAAAGTAATGCGTAATGTTAAAATTGACGCAATGTTATCAGGACAAATGTATGTATATCACTATTTATGTATATGTTTATATGTTTCAATGTATGAAATACAAAATCATAAGAACGCTGACAAAATAATTACCTTATTAGGGTTTAATTAGTATTTTTTAATTTTGTTTTTAATCAATGTTGATACCTACAGATTGGCTTACGAAATTTGACAACAAAATTACAAATACTGTTTATAATAGCGTTATCTGTGGAATTTTTACGTTTTATTTTCAACAAAATAATAAATTTAATATACATAGATTTAATTTTTAAATAACCCCAATCGTATATGTCTGTACTAATCAACTTATTCTACTTTACACCTTATCTAAAAATAAAAAACGAAAACTTAAAATACATTATCTACACTTGATTATTCTGAAGTGCTCGTTTAGAGTAGCTTTTGTAAAAATCTTAAGAACACATTAATCAGTCGTTAGAATTGATGATAGATACATATATAACAGGAAAATTAGTCATTTTGATCATAATATTTACGGCGTTTGCAGATCAAATAAACATGTGTAACGTATGAAGTAATCATGGTGGTATCACGTGAAGGATTTTTTTTATTTTTTGCAATGTTTATTTTTTTTTCTGAAGTTGTCCCCCTGATGTAGTCGATATTTTCGTGTATGGAAAATTTATAAAAGATTTGTATATTATCGACTGTTTCGTACGTAGATTTCAATGATTATGATTAAGTATGTGTCTCCGTTTATTAGTTTTACGTCAAATTTTTCTTTCCATATTTTTTGAAATGTCAAAATATTTTGACGTCTAGAAGAGAGCGATAAATTTCTGAACGACCCCAATTCTCAAACTGATCATACCTGATCAGACATTGTGACAAATTACATTATAAAAGATTTCTTTAGAAAAACAGGATAATAAATGGTGTATATAGTCAAATTGCGAAAATAAATAAATAATGTCAATAATTTCAACTTGTTTGACAATTGCTAATAACAACAGCTAGAAAGGATTGACGAGAAAGACAATTTTCGATTACGTCATGTCTTTGACGTTAACTAACTTATATTATTCAATATCCAACATGTTAGCTAGATTTCAGGCTTCAAAATATGTACTGACAAAGGGTGCTTACATATAATACAATCTTATTGATATCGTGAAAAAGTATCGTGTGTAATTAGTTTTATTTTAAGAAATAAACGCGAATAAAAAAATATCTAAAAAAATTCCAAAGGAATCCTGCAGGTCGAAATCCAAGTGGAGATACGGCATATCTGGCGTGTGCGTAATTTAAGTATTTTTCCGGTCACATCGCTGACATTCTGATAATTCCTCAATACTATACATTATTACGAATATTATTCAAATTTGATATACATCCTGTTGACAAGAAAAACGGTCCTATCAACGCGCGTATTATCTCCTGCCCCTGTCTTCGTGATTTTGTAATTGTGCAATTTTCTCTGTATTATTATTTACAATGCGGACAGCAAAAAATGCACGGCGTGCTCCGATGTGATGTAAATAAATTATTCAAATTACGTAACTCGCTACATATGTACAATAATAGATGTCACTATAAAAAAAACTTACGTAATAGTTTTTTTATATTTACAAAACATGGTTTTGTTATTGGAAGAAGTGCGCAATTTAAAAATAGTCCATTTTAAGTGTTGTTTTACGTTAATTTGTACGTCATAAAACTGGCTACTTTTTATTTTAGATTTTTTTAATAATATTTTTTTTATAACATAGTAACATTTTTTCAACGGTTGGCTACACTGCCACGTCCAGTACCGTCTCATTTGTGACAAATTTATAAAATTTTAAAATGGAAATAATAAAAAATTAGAGGTCCCGCGAGAGACTCCGCAATAATATAACAAATAACAGGCAGTTAATAACCACTTAAGACAATTAACGAGTCGACATTGCACTTTGACAGTAATATTCGATGGTGGCCACTCCCAAAAACTGAAACACACTAGGTAAAAGATACGGCGATAAATTCAAACTACCGTTATTAATCAATTTCTACAAATCTTGGAACGAAATTTATTAATCCGAAAGCTTTATATTTCTAATCATTGACGGACTTCTTCCAGCAATATCTTAAGGTGCCTTTTAAGTTGGATAACATAATAAGTTAGCTTGCAAATATATTTTCTGGATGTATTTAAGAAATAACTTACAAACAAAAATGTACAATTACATTACAATAGGTAATCACTTAAATTATTGATCCGAATACCCCGTCCTCGTCTTTCGATTCAAAAATTTATGCAGAAATCGTATCCTCTTATTCAATTGTTCCCATTTTGTCGGCCTGACAAATTTGTACCCTGAATTAAAGAAAACCTTACGCTTCCTAATCATAACTTGGTATTCGTTTCCACTAACACCTCTCAACCAAGCCGGTACATGATATAATATTTTGGTGGGATGCAAACTTTCATTTCCCAAGATATCGATATAATCATTCTGACCAAATAGAGCTCGCTTCTCTGACCAAGCGTCTTTAGGTCTGTAGACTGGCATTGGTAATTTACCTGCCCCTCTTAAGCGTGGTAAAAGTCCCGATTGAAGCATTTTTTCCTCGTAACCATATCTTCTGACTAGACGACCTCTTGCTACTTTTTCAGCATGATAACGATATCTGACAAATGCGTGTTTTGGGGTGAAATTGAAAGCGATGTTTTTAATTGATGATAACGTATTAGATAACCAAGACATTATGAGTTTTTATTACTAAAATTAGAGAAATTTAATGTAACCTGAATATTCTAGGTTAGGTTAATTTATTGACATTTTTAGTGATTTTTACCTGTAGCAGTTGTTGTAGTGGTGTTAACATAAAAAATAGGGAAATTTAGTTTTAGATTGTATTAAATTGCACTGAAATTAAAAGGCGGGAGTATTTAAAACGTAAAAAATTTAAGATTACAATATTCTATTTTTATGCATTCTACTACTATACCTAGGATTAGGGATAGTACGTAGCAAAAATTCCACTCAAAATAAATGAAACAAACATATATAACAGTAATCAATATTTTTTTATTAGAAAATCATAAAACTTTCATCAAAATTCATACAAAAGCACAAAAATATCTCAATCAAGGCGACGATTACTTGTTATTTATTAATAAGTAATTGTAACAATCAGATTTATTTTAAGAATTCGACAAAACAATACGAAAATGTCTTTAAAAATAATACACAATATTATTAACAATTAACATGATAACAAATAATAATAATAGTACAGCACAATTTTGTCCAACATAAAAAAAAATAAACAGGATCTTATTAAGATGTTAAAATATCTATTTCGATTTCAATTGAGACGATATAAAAGACTTACATTGGGATAATTTCGTACAGGAATCCCAATCCCTTATGTATTTCTCTTGGTTATTATAGGAAATATGATTATTATTATATAATACTTCTTTTGCAAATAAATACGAAAGCATTTTTTTTTATAAAATACTGTTTGGCTCTTAGCCAATGTAAGTCTGTACAGAAATATGCATATTTCTTAGATTTTCGAATTGTTAATACTAAATTCCTATTTCAAATAATATCTGTAATAGTAGATTACCATTTCATACTTATACTGTTTTGCGTAATTAAAATTTTTAAGTTTCTTTAAAAAAATAAAATTAGTAAACATATATACGTACATATATATATATTATATAATCAAACGAATATATTGCAATGACTGATAGAAGAGATGCGAAAATAAGAACAGAACATGGAACGAAAAGTAAAACGAAAAATTGTTTTTAAAATAGAATGCGAGAATAGACAAGAGATAAAATTAAAAGAAAAGAAAAAGAATTATCACATAAAACACTTATATAACGGTAAAAACAGTCAGTTTATTTTATAAGAAAAATTAATATATTCATTTATTTATTGATTTATTATTTATGTATATAAATAACTAATCTATATAATAGTTTTTATACAGCCGCAATTGTTGTATTTTGTTATTATTTACAGATGACTTGAAGGGGAACACTATAAATGGTTTTGAAGAAAGGAGAGCAAAGATGTTTCGTAATGCTTACTGGCATCCAGATGGCGCAACGAATGCCGTTCGTTCGGATAGACCTGTAGGTGATAGGGTTTGCCGGCTTTCACAAGAGCGCTTATCATTTGACTGCTGTGATAGAAATGGACATTCTCGTCGATGAGGCCGTGTATTATGAGCAGACGATTCTCCCTGAAAAATAAATTCATTTATCTTCGATGATTTTTACTTAGATTTGAACTAGTTGTGTAGGAAATAGTATGGCGATAGCGCAAGCCATAAAATTTTCCCGAACAGTCTATTAAATTAAGTGCTGCTCTATCCATCTTGTGAAACTAGAAACGTCTCATATGCAATTGCTCAAGATACGATGAAGGATGGTGTAATTGCCTTTCTGTATGAGGGGGTAACTTTTATGTAGAGTCTCTTTTGAATCTGTCTGAGTTTGATACTACACTAAATAACTCATGTTTTATTTATTACCGCAAAAACCGAAAAGAAAAATCACTGTGTCTTCACGCATATTTCTTTAATCAAATTTTCACATGCTTAGATTCATTTATTCCTATCCTGTAATAGTTCTTGAATAACGTCCACCTACAGATGTGACGCCAACGCGCACCATAACATATGGGGCAGCAAGGCCATCAATAAACGAGGTGAGTTGTTAGCAAACTTTCTTGCCGAAAACAGTTCAGTCACTCTAAACTGCCGAAGTAAATGAACCTTTGAAACTGCTATACGGACGGCAGTTACCGACATCATCGTGTGCACGCCGCGCTCAGTCAACTGAGTGGAGCAGTGGCATGTTTCGGATGAGCCGTCTCTCTATGACCACATACAAGATTGGATATTGAAGCACCATACGTAAGCAGAATATCGTATAAAACCCTAGGAACTGAAACTGGGACACTTAGATAAATCGACAGATTCAGAAACTAGAACTATGCCCCACAATCATTAACTGATTGGAAGGCGGCCACTAGAAAACTCCACAACAGAGCCAAAAAAGTTGGCTCATAGGATGAATACAGAGCATGGCTAACAAGATACAACAGTGCTTTAAGAAAAACGAAACAGGAGTCATTAAAAGAATTCTGTCAAGGACTAGAGGGAGCTCCTGAATGTTTCAGAATTTAAGTCCTAGTAATAGAAGGACGCTACAAAATAGGGACTCTTAACAAGATTAATGGTGATAAAGCTGAGACTGAAGGAAAGATTCTCAAGTACGTTCTGGAAGTGTCCTTTCTAGCCTCCGAAATCATCCATCATCGGGATGAGTCAGCAAATCGTTTAACCCTTAGCTGCCACACTTCTGGCGCCAATCATAGCTGCCACACTGGGACGTTTTTGACCCCAGCCACATAATCGTCTATTCTGAGTGAACTAAGCTGTTTTTAATCGTAAAAAAAATCACAGTTCTTCATTAACTACCCCTGTTCAAGACAATACGAGTGGCATGCAAACATTTTCAATTTAATTTGTTTAAAAAGTAAAATGTGCAAAAAACTTCGAAAAATGACCATTTTTACTTAAAAATTCATAACTTTTTCAATTTTGCGAATTAGACGCTAAAATTTTAGCAGCATTTTGCCAAAACATATTGCTTTATGTAAATAAAAAAATAGTGTGACCCGCTGAAAAAAAGGTACCTATTTATTTTGATCATTTATATCAGAATTTTAATCATTTTTCAAAAGTGCATTTTTTTATTACAAACGTCATTTAATACTGAAAATTTACAAAAATAAATCAAGGAATGAAGAAAAATAGTCAAGGTAATCGAAAAACATACTTTATTATAACTTATGCCCGGTTTCTAAAACGTCAAGCAGCAGTTATCTGCTCAATATATGTCGATTTAACAAACACAGTCCTTGTTAAATTGCCAGATACCAAACAGATAACTGCTGTTTGACGTTTGAGAAACCGGGCATTAGCCGATGAAAAATCGTTTTACAGAACATCAAACAGTGATCATCACAAATTGGTCGCTGGCAACTTGCGCAACCTTCATTTGTTTTTTATCACTTTTTCGCGAGCAGTCCACACATCTCATTCTTTTCGGCAATTTCACCCGTTTATATTCTCCTTCTTTCTGAATGTCGAGGCCCAGAATCCGCGAAACAAAAATTAGAAAAAAAATCATTTACATCTTTAGTTGCCACTCTGGGGTCGCTGACGACCCCCGCTCCAATTCACTTGAGTGTCATAAACAGACTGACGCACTTGACTCACCGGCAACTATACTAAGCGAAAGAGCAACCTCGAACTATAACTAGATGGCACTACGGAGCCGGTTTCCGAACATTAAGAGGGGAGAATTTGAAATATGTATATAAGGCCCGGTCACGAACGACCTAAGTGTGCCAGCTAAGGGTTAAACCATTTAAATCGGGTGGAATAGAAAACACTCAAAAGACGACCTTGAATTGATGCCCCCAATTTTATGTACTCTTCTGAAAGCATCTCTAGTCACGGTGTACGTACCAATTAGTTGGAGAGGGTCCAGGCTGTTGTTCATTCCAAAGCCAGGTGGAAAGTCTGCCGAAACGAACTCATACTGACCCATCAGCCTCACATCATTTCTTCTCAAGACTGAAAGCTAAAATGGTGCACTGCCTGTATACAATGGTCATAGTACACGCTATAGCCTACGATTCACTAGGGGCATAGAGCCAATCTAGGATACTGCGCTAACCACTCTGTGCAATATCCAGAGGCTTGCTTGCTTGGTCATAGAGACCATGATTGTCCTCCCTCCGTTGCATCTGGCGCTGTGGTTAAAATCTATCTTGGAGGCCTACAGGATAAACTGTAGTGGAAAACTTGGAAAATTTTCTTCATCTTGGCGGAATCCGCTGGTGAGTCCATTAGCCTAGGAATTTCCCTGTCGATCTTCCGGGCCGAAATAATGACGAAGTCAAGGTGCGCAAAAGGCGGTTTAAATTTCTCGCACGATAATGGATCGGTTATCAAATTTGATGATGAATCCGATGTTGTACTGGATTGAGACAGGTGGCGGAACGTCACAGCATCACGTTGAGATGGGTGCCGAGCCTCTCTGATATTAATGGAAACAAATTTGGTTCACAGGACCAGAATCGACATGTGGGAGTTCCTATGCTTTCGTCAGAACTCGGCTCATTGCCAGCCAGCGCTCCTATTGGAAAGGGTTTATTGCCATCATACACCGTCCTCTCCGTCCGTCCTCCGTATCACGATAGACTTTGTGACGCTGTCTCTATGAGCAGGCCCACACTAAGGATGCTTCCTGGGCACTTGTGACGCGCGCAACCGCAGTAAACCCGGATTTTTGTTAAAAAAGGAAAAGAACAAGAAAACCAACTTAAAACCTGATCCTACCTGCATCCACTGGCGTTGACCTTCGGAAACCCCAAACAAATCTAGCTCAGCTTGCCGGAGAAGGTGGGAGTGGGAGAATTCGAAATGTAAGCTCGGTAAACAAATGGCGCCACGTTATTTTCAAAATTTTCCGAAGATTTCCCGATTAAAATAACGAAAATATCGTAGGACGCGAAGTTCGGAAAAGTAGGATCACATACACACCCAATGCGCGTATTTACACATAACTTTAGCCCAAATATTTTAATAACTTTAGTCGACAAAGAAAACACCCAGAATTAACATGTATAAAAAAACTATTTAATACAATTTCCTTTAAAGAAAACAACAAATTACACACCTAGAAGGTGAAATCGCGGTTAACCTGAAATAGGTGTACATAAGTAGCATCACCCTATATATAGCCTTAGTAAAACTTATGAGTTGACAACAGTTTCGAGATACCCTGTAGGTACTCTAACCAGAACCATACGTATGCTTTTAGTTTTACAATAATACACAATGTGACTCTAGGAGCCAAAAGATATAATACACCAGTTAAGTAATACAATGGATTTGCCAGTAAATAAAATGAAAGCTATACATTAGTGATAAATTATTAAATTTAAATTACTTTGAAATTGTACCACAACAAGAACGTCAGACAAGATAAAAATTACAGTTACAGATTCAAGTTATTAAAATTCTCAAAATATATTAAATTATTAAAGTCAACCAATGTACGCCATCTAGTGACAAAGTTATGGAAATTATTAGAGTAGCGTACTAACCTTTTACTATAGTAATTAAAAGAACACTACATCGGGTATAATCGAAAGAACCTTAAAATTGGCAGAGTTTATTACACCATTACGTCGCTTTTCACAAACTGCAGACGTTGTTAGGGTTCTTCAGAACGTAGAAAATGATGTAAAAAAAAGAGAAGACTTACGGTTTGGAAGCGGTTTCAATACACAAACCTCTACCGAAGAACAAACAGATTACTCGAAGTCTATATATTAGTTGACAACCGCCAACCAGTGATATCTTCGCGTTCTGGTACCTAAGCCGGCAGTAATTCAGCCAAAATCCAGTACCTAACCCAAGGTCACCTGAATTATCAGAATAAAACGGACGAAATTAGAAAATTGAAAGACAAAAACAAATAATAGGTTAAATAGCTACCTGCTCGGTGAAATTAACCCAATCTGGCCCTCGAATGTGATGTTTAAGAATTCAAACCACGTGCTATTCCTAACCAATGCGATCCCAAACGTCCAAAAATGACTTCAGAAATGGAAATCGATCACGGATAAAACTCAATACCAGCCAAAAATCCCTTTATATCCAAGAAAGAGTCCTTAATATCGGTACATGTCCAATAAACACATTAATAAATCCGTAACATTACTCGAACTCTAAAATGGCGGCATGATGGTAAGGAAAACGCGGTCTTGCACGAGGTTTTCAGTACGACAGACAGATTCGAAAGGGCACGCTAAATTTTCGCGGCTTCTCAAGAGTAACATGAAATTCCCTACCTTACCGACCGGCTATATTCAGTCTACCGATTGGAAACAGAGACCTGTAAAACTAACCTTACCTAAAAGTATCGAATCTGACAGCCGATCACAACAAATGAATTACACCGAGAAATACAAATAACCAATACTTAAATTTAACTTGAAGGATTTATTAGAGCACCAGTATGAAACTCCCAGTACGTATCACTTGAAATAAATACATTAACTTACTAAAATAAACCAAAATCAACCTTCTATCGTAGATGCCTGACAAACTATCGAGCATAAATTATCCAAATATGAACAGAAATACTGAATCCGGAAGTAATTAATACAACTAAACACAAATGTTGAGATACCTCAGCTACGGAAATATCCTAACGAGAACTGCAGTACAATCGTACTCAAAAATAAATCTATTAGGTACGTTAAAGCAATTCTACCTACGATATTACCCCATTGAAACTTAATTACAGAATTGACCCGTTACACACTACACACTGAACAAACACATGCACTGTATGGGGTCAGCAGGGAGGCAGCGGCGAATTTGTAAGGATAAATATGTCATTTTCGCAACTGCGTTTCGACCACGATCATCATCACGATACAATATTGTAAAATCGCATAAATGACAATTCGCAATCCAAAGAGAACAAGTAGCAACAAGGTAGCATACAGCAGAACAATGATTTATAAAAATGATATTAAAAAAACGATCTTCAAGTTCGTAGCTACAAACTCGTATTTCAGAAATAAAAAATTGATGTACTTACTCTTCAGGAAACTTATTGACGTAATTCAAAACCGATCCTTCTTGATAACCTTGCGGATTATTCTCGGGCAATCCCATATACCTCTCCGTATACCCGGTATCGTACAGACTCCAATTAGTAACGGGCGCTCCCGCTATAGCTATCTTAAACACGTCCGGATGATGCGCCAATCCCATCAAACTCAAATAACCGCCGTAGGACCAGCCGTGTATAGCGACCCGCGTCAGATCGATACATTTTAACGAATTCGCCAACCAGCGTAGCACCTCCACCTGATCCTGCAGCTCGACGGTTCCCATCCTGCCCTTCAGGTGGCTCTCCCAATTCAGACCGCGATGTTGCGAACCCCTAGAATCTATGGCGACTACGCAATAACCCCGCGCTGCTAACATGTGCATCCTTAATTGGCGCATCCCCTTAAATGTATTCGAAACGAGTTGCACCTCGGGGCCGCCGTAGACGTTCAGAATGGTCGGGTATTTTCGTCCGGGGAGGTAATCGTGCGGACGAAACACCATGGCGTAAAGTGTAGGCCCTGCGGCGATCTGGTGCGTAAATAGTTCCGGGCAGTAGCAAGAGCTGGGGAGCGGAGCCGATTCTAACAGGTAACCGGCTGGGATTAGGGTGACGCCTTCGGCATCCCAGTCTGTGTATGTTATCCGGAAAACTTCACATGCTGGCGCTTTTTGGATGTTAGAATATATCGTTACCAGAATCGAGCAATCCTGTAAATAGAAAAATTGTCCTAAAGTTCTTTAATTAAAAAAAAAACGAGGAACATACATGATTGAAATCGCAATTGTAGGAAAACCCGGGTAGGGTAAGCAACCTCACCACACCAGGTCGCTTCAGCGATACTACGTATAGATGCTTCTCCAGCGGCGTCTCCCTCAACCCCATGAAATAGACTAGCTGCCGTTCCTCGTCTACCCAAATATCCTGAGCCAAAACCTCCCAGTTACCTTGCGTTAACGCCACCTTATGCAATATCCTCGGTTGCAAGAAGAGACACTCAGAAGGCTCCACAGATTCCGTTAAGATCTGAGCGGTCACCAGATATAAATGTCGGAAACCCGTCTCCTCGGATGCCCAGATGAAGCGGACCTCGTGAGATTTCGTTGGCGGGAGAAATCTGAGAAGATCGTGGACGTTGACCCACACCGCTGATTCCTGACAGTATAGAACTTGCACTAAAGGACTGCCACCATCTGTGCTACCTGATGAGTCGTCATACATGGGAAGAACCTGTTCCGAATTAAATTTTATTAATAAAAAATTTATTAATTAGAAAGAATACCTACCTCAGTAAAATTACTTAACGATAAAAGAACTAATTCCAAACGTTGTTGCTTCCTATCTAATAATTGCACCCAAATATAATGCGCGTCAGTCCACCCAGCCCTAACCATATACTCCATCCACGGGAACAAAACGCTCAAAGAAAACTGTAACTCCAGCATACATATATCCACGATTTGCCTCGTATCGCTTATCTTGAACTCGATCATCTTCAAGTTACTCTTCGAATTAGCGCATCCCGCTCTCGGAAAACGGAACTCCTCGACCTCCGAAGCGTCACCCTGCGATGACGGAAAGCAGAACACCTTGACGTCGCCGTCGTCCACTTCTTCGTATAATATCCTGTAGATGCCGTCGGTGGAGTGCGGCTGCCACCAATAACCTTGGTAGCGCGAGAATTCTTCTTGCATTACGTAGGAAGGGACGCCGGCGCATAGGGGGTCGTCAGCTAGGGAACGGCCGCCTTTGTGCGCGTAGGTTAAGCGTACCGTACAGCCGGAGACCGTGTGAGAGATCCATATGTCGTGGTTGCATATGTAAGCGACGAGATCGGGGTTCGATGGGCATATTTGTGGGCTCAATTTGGCGCCGTTCCCTGTGATGCGAAGTTTTGTAGGAAATAGTGGACCTGGAAATGGTTTAAACGAAATTTTGTTATCTTTACACGAACGTTAGGTAGCAATAGTGACTTTTACAAACCAGTGTTTAGTTTGAAGCTAGCTTTCCAGTTAACCGAGAATGAGTTCTTTGTCGTTCTAATTGCGGTTTGTTTAAATATGACATTTTTTAAAATTGTTTGACATCATATAGGCTGGCTCAAAATGTGAGGCTATTTTTAGCGAAGCCCTTTGCATATTAGGATACAGGGTGGCCCATCGAAAACGAAACAAATAAATTATAACAGAAACGGCAATTTTTTTGGAAAAAAAAAGAAACCAACCGCAAAAATTAAACGTGTGAGGTGGAATTTTTGGTGATAAAATTGTTGGACCTATCTTCAGTATTGGGAACGATGGTCAGTACAGTGTAGACCAGTTATTTTTTCAACTGGATGGAGCTCCTTCTCAATATACTCAACCTGTTCGACAGTATTTAAATGAAAACTTTCGTGGGCAATGGATTGAAAGGAGAGGTTACATAGAATGGCGGTTCCTCAAACTTATTTTTGCGGGGCCCCCTAAAAAGTACCTTCAAATCATTGCAGAAATGCTCCAGAGTGTGTCCCAACGTTTTGAGCAGAATTTGTTTCATTGTACGGAAGTTGATGGTGGTCAAATCGAACACTAACGTTCAGTGTAGGATAAAATAAATGTAAAATGCAAAAAATTTCGCAAACCTGTTTCATCAGGTTCTTGTCTACGGTTTGAATAAAATCTAGCAAGTATGGTATCGTTGGAAAGAGAATTTAATTGTCTTTCAAATGAGATATCACTTGACCCCAATTCTCTATGATGATAAGGCAAAGGGTAGCTCCCTTGGTAGGGGGCCTTTCATTCATAATTGATCTGCTTCGTTTTCGATGGACGACCCTGTATACAGAGTGCTTGGATACTTGTCTTACAAAATTGAAATACTAGTTGTATATAACATAGGAAACAGAATAAAACAAAAAATAATAATAAACAATGTTAGCAAATGCATAAAAAATTATTTAAAAAATCAGCAAATGTTTTTAGGCGGGCCTTTACGCGTTAAAAGTGAATAGCCGATTTTTATGATATCGTCAGCAGTACGATAGCACAAAAAGAAATCAATATTATTGAGGTAGATCATTGATGAATTCGACTTTCGGCTGAGCTACACATTAATCCCTATAAACGCACAGCTGTTGATTATTCGATCTAGCTTGCTACTTCAGCATCATTAGTCTATCAGTTTGCAGTGGTTAATGCATTGTGCTTCCTTGCCAGTATTTTTATTCGTTTACCGTAGAACTACTTACATTAATTTACAGTTTTAATAGTTCCGTTAAATGTATTTGTATAAGAATTTATGAGTATTTTCAGTGTGTTACTTAATGTCGTGTGACTTTTGTTTAACCTTTGTGAAAATGCCTTATCATTATACAAACAACGAGTTAAGTGATATGGTTCTTACATATGGAGAATGTAGACAAAACGCAAGAGCTGCTCGTCGACGATACGCCAATTTATTTCCTAATCGCCAGTTGTCAGCATCAACCACATTCACAAACGTAGTGCAACGATTGCGAGATACCGGAAGCGTCAAACTTCAGCAAGGACGTGGCAGTGGTAATCAAAGGAATGTAGACGCAGAAGAGGAAGTTTTGAATATGATAGAAGATGATCCATCTGTGAGCACTAGGCAAATTGCGCGTACAGTAAATTTAGCCCGGTCTACCGTGTGGCAAACTTTAAGAGAAAATCAACTTCACCTCTTTCATCTTCAGCGTGTGCATAATCTTTCGGAATACGACTACCCTCATCGAGTGCGGTTTGTCAGTGGTTAGTCGACCAAAATGCGGACAATCCCAACTTTTTAGGAAAAATTCTATTTACGGACGAAGCAAATTTTTCACGTCAAGGCATATTAAATATTCACAACATACATGTGTGGGCAATAGAAAACCCTCATGCGATATATCGTACTGACCATCAGCGACGATTTTCCATAAATTTGTAGTGCGATCTAATAAACAATTTTATCATTGGCCCTTTCTTATTACCGGCACGTTTGAATGGGGAAAGTTATCTAAACTTTTTGGTAAATGAACTGCAACCACTTCTAGAAGATGTGCCATTAGACATTCGCTAACACATGTATTTTGTGCACGATGGGGCTCCGCCGCACTTTAGATGAGATGTGCGGCATTATCTAGATAACACTTTCGGTGAGGATTGGATTGGTCGTGGAGGACCGGTAGCTTGGCCACCTCGTTCTCCGGACCTAACTCCATTAGATTTATTTTTTGGGGACATTTGAAAGACTTGGTTTACAACAGAGAAGTAAATAATATCGATGACTTGAGAAATAATATTTACGAATCTATTGCACGAATTCGTGAACAGGACGTGTTACCACTAGTGCGTGATTCATTGTTGCGGCGCGCTCATTTATGCATACGTGTCGGCGGTAGCAACTTCGAACATTTACTTTAGCAGTCGAGCGGTCCTGAAAACATCAGACTCTCAGGTAGTGTTTCTAAAAAATTTTATAAATTTTTTTTTCCATCATTCGTTTTCTTAGCTCGGTTGATGACGATTTTTATTTTTTGTAAGAGAAGTATCCGAGCATAGTTGTGTGTCACTAATGACGCAAATAAAAATATGAATTATTTAGAAAAACCAGATTATAATGTGAATAAAATTTTTTACAATGATGAACAGCCCACCCTCTGCCCTTACCTTGTAATTTCCCAATTTAATTAAATGTTGTGTGCGTTTTATGTATCCTATGTCCTCTTGTCTACGTTGTAGTCTCCTCCCTGCAGTTTGAAATCTTGTTATTCTTCTCTCGGGTTCTCTTTCACTGTTCACTGTTTCGATTTGGATCGCTGAAGTTCTAATGGGGCACTTTTAATTCTTTTTTAAACGTTGTATTTTGTTCACACAAGTTTTCGTGACATGTTTACTTTTGTCAACTTTTTAAATCTTCTAAACAACTCTCCCCTCCCTTTTGTTTTCTGTTTCACCCACGGCTACCACTCCTTAAATTGCCGAATGCACTACTTGATACTTTCAAAGATGTTTTTTGTGATTAAAGCTTGAAATTTATGGTTGTTGTCCCGGAATGAATGTAATTATGTATTGTGTATGTTTGTGAAGTGTTTTTACAATAAATTTTGAGGAATAAAATTTTTCACATTATAATCTGGTTTTTTTATTTTTCCTTGTGCACGCCGTTGGCTGGACTTATTATTTTTTTTACAAATTAATTTAATTGAATTTAATAGTTTTTTAATTTTAATTTAATAATAATAATAAGAGTAAGGAGATAGTAGTAGTAATAATAAAAGTAGTTAATTATTACAATAGAAAGCAACATAACAATATATTCTGCTAAAATATTTAAACATTCGTGACATAACATTCATCAGTTCATATGAGATATTGTTTCAAATAGAAATAGCGCATTTAATTATTATTATTAATCGTTATTAGATATGGAACACTCAGTATATATCTATTCTACGTAAGACCACATTAATCTCCCACAAAATCTGTATGGATGTTTTTGTAAAATTTCACAGATGCAAGAAGTTGCCAAGGATATTTGAAATTTCTAAAAATTTGGTCTTCAGTTACGAGATCTTCGTCCCAAAATATTTCTCCATATTCCTAGGAATATGATGGACGCTCTTTTTTTTGTTCTAAAAGATGATGCAACCACGGTGGGGAGTACTTTTGCATTAAAACAGCGCTTTTTTGAACTTAAATTATCGATGATATAAAAGATTCTGTAGTAGTCGGTTATTTCTGTTTTTTATTTTTTTTTATGGGACATTTGGTATAGTGTGTTTACGATAACAGATGAGGCACCACTAAAACCAGTATAAATCAACCGAACAAACAGAAATACTAGTTACCTATACAAAACGAAATACCCAAAAATAATAATTGTTCTTACAATCGAAGATATAGGAATTTATTTATGCAAAGGTGTCTGTTCTGTACGATGTTGCCATCTCGTGAGTATTAACTTAACAGTGAACGCGAATTTCATGTGAATGAGCTATCATGACTTAATACGTAATCTATTAAAGAAAAGATTTGGCAATAATGCATACCGCCATTATGACGTATGTGTATTGATGAGGTGCCTCGCCTCTTATCGTAAACAGACTATAGTAATTGTATCATTTTTTCATACTCTGGTAAAAATTTATTCCTCTGCAACTAACTTTTAATATTTCTTATATTAACAACCCCAAACCTATTTTGGGTATTTTGCTGACCTCTATTACGTCACGCTGGTAAGTGGTATATACATTTCGTGTTCGTCATTATCACAGAATATTTTCCTCCAGTGTTATTCCCCTCCTTGTACCCCAAACCTTTTCCACTTCATATATTGTATCCAATACAATTACACAATGTTTATCACTCAGTATTTTAAATAAACTAATGCAGTAATGACATTTCATTAGGGCGATTACACCCTGATGATTCTTTGTCTAAATCAAAGCTCTAACCATTGCTTTTTAAAGTAATCGAACCACTCGTTAAAAATTGTTTGGCTTCTCGTAATTCCCCTTTAATCGATGTAATTTAGATTTATGTTCTCAACTCTACACTATAGAAGCTATTGGTTTTGCTTGAAGGTAGTACCAATGGTAGCTTGTTTCTTCAACTTCTTTACATTTTACTGGTTAATCCGCAAAAACCACAAATAATATTAATAGTACCTATGTATTAATATCCCACAAATCGTATTTCCAAATTTTGTCATCACCGAAAGAGGTGAACGTTTTACAAAGTTTGTTCTGGTATCTACAATTTAGCAGTTTTACCACACGAATGGTATACTGGGCTATCGTTTCTGGTATTTATGAAACACTTTTATTTCCTGTCCATATATGTTAGCGTGTTCAGCTTTTCAAGAAATCAGTATATATCGACAGTTCAAAACTTATTATTTTTCAGCTACGAGCAATTGGTTCTTCTCATCGACAGATGTTGACTCTAGAGCATTTACATTACGAGTAATTTATATACCTCTGACAAGTAAGCAAGCATCATCAAAAATTATCGAGATGTTAAAACATGGTTGCACATAATTATAATAATTAATCCCCATAATATCAAACCCATTACCACATGGTCACAATCATTGATCTATTTTCTTCGGAATGAGATTCACATAATTGAGTGCTTTATTATAGCTACAAACATTGACATTATCTCGATCCATCAAAGATATGAAATCAAATAAAGCTTTTTTATGGCCTGTAATGATAAATTACTTAATTTCAAATACAGAAAAAATTAAAATCTTCGTAAACTAGGCAAGATACCCTTGCCGTATTTATATCCAACCTTAACGTTTGAGGTGCATAAATGCAAACAATTAGCCACAGTCAAATTATCTTATTACATTAAAAAAAATTACTCAAAAAATTCGTACCAGTTGAGTATCCTCCATCGACACATTGAAATAACGCTCCAGACGCCGGAAACACAATCTTCCCGGACGGTTCGTGTATCTCGTAAGAATTTATCCCCCAGGTGGCCAACCGACGACGTTCCCACAACAATTGTTCCTCTCGACTACATTTATTCGCACTGGGAAAATTCGATTCGAGCACGCAATGCCATTGCAATTTCGACGACAAAGTTTGTTCCGGTAAGACATCCGCATACAACAGAGTAGTTTCCCATCCGTTCTGTGGCGTGCTGAGAAAATATATTCGACACCTACCATCAGGTAAAGTTCGAAAGGATATCGATGAGGGTACCATAGTCGACAAGCTCGATAGCTGCCTACGGAGATCACTTACGACGCCCTTCAGCTCGGACCACGATAGTTTGTTTTCGGTCACCTCTCCGTCCATCATGATTTAATTTACTACAAATTCCATATAAACAGATACAGAAATAGCTCTATGGAAAGAGCTCTTTTTCGGATACAAATCAACGCCTCGGGCTTCTTACGCTCATCGCTGCTGCTTTGCATTCAACTTGCGTAAAGTTTCATACGGAATTCCTAAAATCTGACATATTTTTCTGTTACGATCCAAATAATGAAGATAACTGAGATAACCTCACTTACTTGTCGGTAGGTAAGAGAGTTCAGCTTGGTGACATGTTAAAATCCACTGTCCGCATATGTCATGTCATTTTTTTGAAGTTTTCTCTTTCGATTTAGAAAGAAATATGCAGGAATTTCGTACTTTCATATAGAAGGATAAGTATTACGTATATTTCAATTAATTCGTCGTTATCTTGTACTTATGTTGAATATCACAATCCGGGTAGATAACGAATAGATTATCTCTTCTTGATATTAAAAAGTACGCTTTATCCCCGTATAAAATGAGTGCTAAAAATCCGGTTATTGTAAGTGGAGAAGCTTCGGAAACTGACAGCGAAGAAGAGGCGCAAATTCCGGAGGTAGCGGTAAGAATTTGAAAACGATTACAAATCAAATAGGATTAAATAGAATATGATTTTTTATAATATAATAGTAGTAAACAAAATCTTTGTTTTCGCAGCAGGAGAAACATGTGACTGTTCACGGAGCTGTTATATTAGGAGAAGATTCGGAATCCGAACAGGGTATATCACAGTTTTTACTAAACAATATATTTGTTGAGTAATCATAATGATAATTATTTTCTAAAAATAACGCATCCTTGAAATTTATTTATAACAATTACTTGTGTATACAAAGTAAAATATTTTTATCATATCATATAAATAGTGTAATTGTATAAGCGGTCATATGATTTATCACATAGTATGTGAAAACCAATATGTTGACAGTTCAAGATTTTTTGATAACACATTTGATTGTGGCAAATTCTTGCATCAAACGACTTTAAGCTCAAATTAATAAATTTATTACATATCGCCGTTAATAATGATGAGAAAACTGTAAATGGTTCATGACAGTTTTTTTAACAGTAGCATTAAATATCGCATTGAAAACTTCTGAATTTGCCAACGCAACACAATTACAATGTTTGACAGCTGTCAAACTACGATGTTCCTGCCAATTGCGACAGTTAGGACTATTGATTTATGAAATACGATAAGTATCTATATAAGATGGTAAAATATTCTTTATCCGATTTAAAAAATTTAGCGTTTTACACGTAAAAGTAATCTGACAAAAAACTCCTATTTTTTACATTGTAAAATGGTTCTCCGTCTATCATATAGATTGTTAACAACAATAATAATACATATAATGATAACACATGCATCACATCACAACCTCCAAAACTAAAAAAAACTTGTTCACATTGTGTAAATTTCGTCAAAATTTCGATAAACGTCAAATTTTTTGATCGCGAGTTTACTTATTTTTGACAGCTGTCATATGATAAAAATGCTTATTATTACACATTTATTAGCTGCAGTTATTATATTAGTTTAGTACATTTTTAAAATCATCAAATTAGGTCTAGATTCTTAACTATAGTTTAATTGACACTACTGGTAGAAATTCGGTTTTCATGGGATGCACATGCAATTCACTATTCATTGAACCAAGTATGCTACGCTATCGCAGCATTAAATCTGATACTAAATCGAAGCCCATCTAATCTGTACACAATGTGTAAACTCCACTGTCACTTTTGTCATTGGACGAAATATGACATCTAGGCCACGTCTGACCAATGATACCAACTAAAAATTTATTAAACTTCACAGAAATGGAATCGAGAGCTTCCGTCGAAGAAGCAACTCCTACAGCGTCGAATCAACCACGCGCAGATAAGACTTACAACTCTCTATTGCACAAAAAGCTAAGTAAGTACAATTTATCCATAAAAAAACCCAATATTTAAATACCAAATTTATTAAGCCTTCTTACTTTCAAAAATTTTCGGCAGAAGAATGCAATCTTAAACTTCGATGGGATCTGGAAGCGTTTACGCAATCGACGATAAACGAGGCTTCCAAAACTTTAGAAACGTTAGAAAAGGAGTTAATACAATCCCAACTTACGCTACAATCTGCGATATCTTCGTTGCAAACGTTAAACGCGAATTCTAACAAGATTAATAGGAAATTACATTCGGTAGTATCTTCATCGTTCTTATCGAACGTTAAAGTTTAAATCGTACTAGATCAATCGTTGGTACTTAATCTGTATATTATGCACTTATAAATATTTTTCTAACATGTAAATAATTATTGTAATAAATCATTTCGAATTTTGCTACAGAGTTTTATTACAGAAATTACACAATTACACGAAAAACAAATGTTTTGTTGCTTATGTCTTACGGATCATGTTACTGCTACAACAATCTTTGGTTTTTGATTCGTATGCTGTAAAATTAAACTTGTATTTAAGATGCTTCCTCAGTGTAAGTATACTTCTTACCTGTTAATTCCTTTTTGAAACATGTCAGGTTGCACATGATTTTCTCTCGTTGCTGTCTCAGTTGACTGATGCGAGCATCTATTTCTTTGTCGCTCCGAGCTCTGCTGTATGCGCTATCATTCATTCTAAAAAAAATACAATCCAATCAATCAATAATCATCCACTTATTGCTTGAATGTACCAGAGATATAGAGTAGGGAGAATGCTCGTATAACATGCGCGAATGTCTAATTTTGAAAGTCGCCATTTTTACCCTTCATACTACCAACTTACTTGGAATTCAATGTTGCAAACTCGTAGACTTAGCATTCCCTACAGAATAATGGTATGAATAGTTTGTTCTAACCCATGGTTTTATTCAATTCAGTAATTTGCAATTGAACAAGCATAGCTATTGACTCAAATTATTAAAATAATACATATAATTCAAGTGTATTATTTACTTATACGTAAAACTTTCAAAATATTTACTTTCGACTTAAAAATTATCAATTTAAGTATTATAAATATTAAGCATACGATATTCTACTACTTTTAAACACTCTTGCAATAACTTTCCCGTAAGATATAAGTAAAATTAAGAAATCAAGCATGTATAATAAAATCAAATGATGAAAATCCTCCCTAAAACGCTTACGTTCTTACACGCGCTTACAGTAGACGGGATTTTAAACAAATTCAAATTAATAACTGAAAATATAAATGTAACCTCAAAAATCGCAAATTGTTTTTCGTACATTCAAAAACAAGCTGAAAAAAGTTATATATGCGTAACCTAGGTAACACAAACTAAATCAAAATTTAGCTGGTTTATGCGCGTTCTTCCTACTCTTATCTCTCTGATTATTTTGTAGGGAATATTTCATCTATGGGTTTACAACCTTAAATTTTAAGTATGTTGGTAGTCTGAAAGTTAAAAATGGCGACTCCCAGTGTGTACATCAAAATTTGGATGCGCAGTGGTTTATGATCGTTCTCTTTACTCTATATCGGTTTGTTCGAACAGGTTTGTGATTAGTTGGAAACTGTCAGGCGCAAGCGTACCAGAAAATAAGCGTTCGAGCAGAAATAATTGCAAATTGTTAGTTTCAGTTTAGTGTTCGTGCAGACGCTGACACCAATTTGAAATCGTTTGAAAACCGTCAGAACGATTTGCGGATTCTCTTGTCATTTACAATCCGCACACGTGTACCAATACATACATAATTACTTTTGTATGCTGTTAACAGCTGTTAATGCTTATTGCTGTTGTAGTTTTTTATAGGTTAGCAATAGTGGCTTTGTTGTCTTTGTGGTTTATTCACTGATTGAAGTGAAATTTACTACGTGGCTAAGTATTTACTTTTATTTTGTTTGGGTAGCAGTCTTAATAAAAATACAAATATAATTATAGATGTCTGATATAGAAATGACAAGCGATTCCGTTTGGGAGACATCTACTTGTAACTCTCCAAAATTTATACAACTTGAAATGAATTTGAAGCGTTCCAGCATATGAAATCACAAACCGATTTGCAATCGGGCATGCGCATTTCAACCAATCATCAAACTGGATCAAACTATCACAAATAGTCTGCTCGAAAAAACCTTATATCTCTGGAATGTACGATATTATACGATATTTTTGCAGAGCGCCCTCTCTAGAATAGAACCATGGAAATGATACAGAAAACTTGATTAATCCCCAGCCACTGAAGGCATGGTTTGACTGTGTGGCACTAGATGGCGATATTCGTAACAACAATATGCTAATTCGGACACTTAATTAAATAAAATAATAATAACCGAAAAAATGACAAAGTGAAGGACAAGCAAAGAAAGGAAGGCCAATCTCATCAATAATTCCTCAACTTATTAAGTGCCCCACCGAATGCAATCTCTATAGCCTGTATTACACGGTCAAAGTGCATCAAAGTTTTCTCGTAAATGGACATTTTGACAGCCACAAATTTAAAAATATAATTCCGAGCAGCCAACATACTTTTGGTTTCACAGTTTATTTTATTGTTGACGTTAAGTTACGATTGAACAAATATTGTGCTGGCAGCAATGCTTACGCATGCGCACAGCAGAATTTTGACCGACTGTGATAACAAAATTTGTGGCAGTAACTGTTTCTAACGTCAAAGTAAAATTTGATGTGACGTCATCAAAGTCCTTCAAAGTGGTCATTTACACGAGGAATTTGAAGCAACTTTGACGTACAACTTTGATGCACTTTGACCGTGTAATACAGGCTTATGAAAGGCAAACATAATACCACCTTATACAAAAATTACCTTTGATTTTGTCGACGTACGGACATTATCATTTGATCGACTTGCTGCTCCATTCGATTTATTGATAGCAAGCGCATCTGTAAAGTTTGATTACAGCTCGATGCAGCGCTAGACGGTGTTGTACAACAATCCGCAGTTGGGACCTTTCCAAACTTATCGCAGAGTACTGTGACGTTCGTACTGACGGTGTATTTTTTATTCTCGCAAGTGCGACCTGGGGACGTCCTGCTAGATTGGCACGACCTAGTTTCCTGTCTGACAGGAACGACGCACGACGGTTTATTGTTTTGCACCTCCACGCCGCATTTACAATTCAAATTCGTCAGTTTAGTCTCTAAGTATTGGACCTTCACCGACAAATCGTCTCTTTCCTGTTTCAATCGTTTCATTTTCACTTCGACGTCTTTCAGTTCGTTCAGCTGCTTTTGCAATATTTGTATTTGCGATTTTAATTTCATATTTTCCGCCTTCACCAGTCCATATTCTTTGCCTAAGTTTTGCATCTCTTTCAGTTGGTCCTTTAAACTTTGCACTTCATCTTTATACTCGTTATTCCTGCACACGCAGTCTTCAAGTTGCGACGTTAAAGCCGAAGAAGAAGTAGTTTCCGCGTTTACGTATTTTCTCAACTTTGCATCGAGCATATCGAGCTCACGTTGGTGTTCCTCTTGTTCGCGTTCCAATCGAACTTCTAACAGATCCTTTTTGGCTTGCAACTTCTGGAATTCTCTGTCGAAATTGGATTTAACCTCTTCTAATTCGCGCGCAAGTTTCTTTACCTCTGCGGTTTTCTCTGCTACTTTCCTTTCTAATTCTTTGGTTTGAGACAAGTGGCAACTGGACTGGAACATGAAAATCGTAGGCATTAGTAAAATAGAATATATAATACGGTGTATAAATGTTGGATGGTAGATTGGGTTTCTTAAAAATTGATTAAAGGCACCCACAACAATATGAGATTCTATGTAGAAGGAAAGATACTGAATTCTACTAAAAGAGCGAGTAGAGGTCAGTTGACTTCAAGCCATAATGATTGACCAAGAAACACACAACTATCTCGCTCTACTGCCTAAAAAATCTTGCTTAGGAGAAAATGCCCCCTATTAGAGAATATACAGAAATTATTTTTGAATATACAAACGATTCTATGTTTGCAGCATCACTAAATTAAATTATGTTTTAATGGAACGCCCTGTATACATCGTTGTCTGCCGACGTCATCTGCTAAGCTCCACAACAGGCGAATTTTTGCGACGCAAATATGTTTCCAAATATTTAAATGAGTGTTTGTCCGACTGTACGTCACAGAAAATATATTTCATCCATCCACAAAAACGGAGTTTTTAGAGTTGTTTGTCAGTTTGACGTTTTGTTGACAGCACTGAGTTAACTTTACTTTCATATGTGCATCTTTTATTAAGTTATGGCATTTGACAATAATTTTTCCCTACAAATGTTATAAATTATAAAAAGAAATAGGCTATACGTAATAGTCGTATTTACTTGTTCTTGGTTTGAATTAAACATGATCAATTATTAACATTCACTACCCTCACATAACCTACAAAATACCAAACATCATCAAACACCTTGGAGAATGCAGTAAACACTTTGCAACAATGACGTCTTTAATGGCGCAAAAAGCAAATACATCAAAAGCAAAGAG